>JAGPOY010001085.1:0-18949 GCA_018983105.1 Silene uniflora
TAATATAACTGCTTATATTAATTCACATTTTATACATTTAATTAAATATAACCGTTTATATTTAATTTTACAAATTAATCATGTAATTCGTATTAGCTAAAAATTATTTAATCCGTATTAAATAATTACATTCACATCACATTGACTAATATTATAGTCAATAACTCCGACTAACCGTTTAGTCGTATTCGGCATAAATGTGACTGTATTTTCATACCGTCACATCTCTCAAACGTGTCCAATAGGTGTGACTTATAGGGACCAGTTGATCACCGCCATCCGTATGACAATAACGTCAAACTTATCTAGCAAGCCAACCGTTATTGATAAACGTGGATCAACTGATAATAATACAAAAGTATGCCCTTGTGATCCTTTAAGAGATTTAGAAAGTCATTGTACTAATTGTAAAGGACACTAGCCCCAACACCGCCAACCACCCAATGATGATTGGCCGTATTTTTTTGATTACGCAGAACGATTTACGACGGTCCATAAGTTCATCGATAAAGTGATAGCTCAAACACTTGAGTCAACCTCTTGGTCGTCATCTACGCACCGATACGGTCGTTTTGGCAGTAATTAGAGTTCATTTGGAGTCCAGGTCAAAAACCGCTTCATTTTCTAAAAACCGTTTAAAATGCCGAGTCGGAATATTCCGAAATGTTCTAGAATACTCTAGATATTTATTCCAAATCATATGGAGAAAGGACACAGCATCTGATGCGCCTCTTCGAAGGATCGCAGTAGCTGATGCGCCTCTTCTTTTTTTTTAAAAGAATTATCATTTCATTTCATATATGAAAAGAAATTACAATGATTTTGCAAAGTAATAACCACTAAAGAGTTTACAAGTTAAAACCACTAAAGAGGAAACCAATCTAACAATTCAAACTATGAATAATAGCCGCTTCGTCAGTAGCGGTGGTGCTCATAAGCACCCTAATAGCGACTAAGTACTTAACTCGACTAACAATAGCAGCCTCACTAGACGAAAGTTGCTTGAAGATCCTATTATTCCTCTCACGTCAAATCTGAGAAACAATAGCAGCGAGAGATGTGTGAAACCAACCTCTTTTTCATTGATCAGTACATGAAGAAGGAAGACTAGAACTCAACTCTTGAATGAGATCCTTACCAGCTCGAATAAGACCCATCCACTCCAGGGTAGAAGACCATATAGACATAGAGAAGGGACAATTAAAAAATAGGTGACAATGAGACTCCTCCTGTTTTTCACAAAGCACACAACGATTAACAAATTGGCAACCCCTTTTTTTGATGTTGTCTACTGTTGCTAACTGATGCTGTACTGTCAGAGAAGTAATTATCCTGGTACTGGGAATAATTCCAGAATATAATAATCCCCTAGTCCAGGACCCAGCAGGTGGTGCAGCTCTCAAAAATTTATAAATCACTCCTGGCTTAATGTCAGAACATGTAACCCAACTTTGAAGGAGAACATAGGAAGCATGTCCACTACCAGTCAGAACATTTAACCTATCTCTTGCCTTGATGACACCTTTAAGGCTAGTGGAGAATTGCTCCTTAGTTGCAATGGACCAAACATCCTAATGCTTAAGTGTATAACAAACATCCTGATACGCCTCTTCTCCAGGCCTATTTTTGCAATTTCCAGAATATTCTCGAGATTCATTTCTAAATCTGTGTCATTCCAAAACTCTTCACATACTTTTGTATAAATAGAGGCCTCCGGCCTCCATATTTTGCACGCGAGTGTCTGCCCTTCTCTTCTCTATTTGCATTCTAAGTCCTTGTTCTTAGTAACAACGCCTACGTGCTTGATCAGTCGACCACGTAAGCTCAGATCTTTCTGAGTACCAGTCACGTTGCATAGACCGACCCACTTGACCAACTCCACATTAATCAACCTAATTAATCTGTAAAATCCTCCTAAGAGGGCACCTTCCACGCATATTCAAGTCGAGCAATCACTAACGATAACTTAGTCAATCTCGTTTCGTCAAACATGTAAGTCTGAGGGTGTAAATCCCATTCTCTTATTGTGTTTATTTTATTGTAAATTTTTATTTTAAAATCCATGTCGAAAATACGTTCAAAATCGGCTTTTAATCAAACCTTTAACTCGTTTTTACGAAATAACACTGGAAAGACGAAGGGAAGAATCTCAACAACTGATGCGCCTTCTGGAAGAATCGCAGCAATTGATGCGCCTCTTCCAGAGGCTGCTCGCAGTTCCTGTTCTTCTTCTTCTTCCTCGTTCCTCTGTTATTCGTCCTTTCTTTTCTTTTCTTTCATTTTCTTCTTTTCTTAAATCTTTTCATTACTTTATCATGTAAATTGTACTTTCACAAATCCTTTTCAATTCTTTACATTAATTCGTCTTAAATCCCGAAGAATTCATGTTTGCGAGTTTTCGCCGTTTTAAATCATTCTCGGTTTTAGAGGCTCGATTTATCAATATTGAGGCTCTGAAATTCGTATTTGATACATATTAAAGGTTTTCATTCGTCTGCTTTTCTCGTTTCATCCAAGTTTCGACCTTTGTAAAGTTCGACATCGTTTGTAATCATAAACCGCTTTGTATACTTTGTTTAATCGTGTTTTCCTCCGTTCATGACGATATTAGATGCATGTAATATGTAAATCACTTTCACTTGAGTCGTAAGTCGAAAATCAAGCCCTAAATTAACCAACGGACAATAACAAACCACGATTCTAACTTCACAGTCAGAACCCAACTCAAGAACAGACGCATGAGTTTATGCGCCTCTTCCAGAGGACGCAGCTGTTCTGAGATGGCTTCTGCCTCTGAACTTGTCTCTCTTTGACGTAGGCTCCTGATTACGGTTTTAATCGACTAATATCTTTATTATCACCTCTAATCTGATTTATTATTTTATTTTCTAAATCCTTTTTTTCTCTTCCAAAACTCGTCTCGAGCGTACTTTTGACATGGATTAATAGAGAGATGTAATTTTAATTATTGTAATTATTATTATTTATTGCTTATTTGTATATTCTTCACATGTAAATGAATCTAAATTCTAACTTCGACCCCAATTGTTTGCTAAATTACATGTTAACCGACATAGTCTAATTCACATGCTAGGATTAATTTATTGCTTGTTGCATAGCATGCATATAATCGACGGCATATCAAATACGAAAGATTTCCCTAATCATTAGTAGAGGCCGCTATCGAGGCGGACGGGATTAGGTGTTCAACTAAAGAGCTTTCTAATACGTACCATCACCCCTTACTCAGTTTTCTCTGGATATCCGTGTCCGTTGGCATCTCAAGAGTCATTCTAGACATAGAATGCTAAGGGTAACGAGTTCTTAGTGTTCATGTCATTACTTTGTGTCTTGACATGGCATAGAGTATTCGAACGGTTCCAATTTCCCATAAAAATCGGTGGCGACTCCAGAAATGCAGGCTTATTCAACCTTTCGCCGGTTTCAATGCCTCACAAATCGGCAATGGTCCATGACGTGCTTTGGCAAACCAATGTTCCGTGGATGCAGTGCCGCCGCCTTAAAGCTTTCCAATGCGCGGGTACGCTCGACGCGGGTGGCATGGTCCACAACCTTACAACTCAGGAGTGGAAACAGATTTCTTCCTTTTTGCCTTTCTTGAAAATTTTCTATGATGCAACATTAAAGCTGTCCGATAGTCCTTATGTTACTAGTAATGATTATGTGGAGGTTATATTTAGAGTTGGTGAAGTAGTTTCCAAACATCTTAGTCACAATGATGAAGGAGTTCGGAAAATGGCTTCTGAAATGAAGGTGAAGTATGATAAGTATTGGGGTAACATTGAGAATCTCAATTTACTTTTGTTTGTCTCTCTTATTCTTGACCTAAGATATAAATTCCAATATGTGGAATGGATGGTTAAAAGAATATATGGTAATGAGAAAGGTCGTCTTTTGGCCATGAATATTAGATACTTCTTCCAAGTTTTCTTTGATTTTTATGTTTCCTCTATTCCTAAAACTTTAAACAATGCTTCTTCTTGTTCATCCGCCACTACTAATATATCACCCCAAACTAATAAGCAAGATGATACTTTTAACTTTGGCGCTCTCTTGGGGAACGAATTTGAAATGGAAATGGGTGATGGAGAAAGTGAGAGAAAAAGTGAATGGGAGAAGTATTTGAGTGATGAGCGGGAAAGTCGGCAAACTAATCTTCGTATTTTCCAATGGTGGAAGGATAACCAAAAACGATACCCTATACTTGCTAAAATGGCTCGGGATGTGCTAGCCATTCCCATTTCTACAGTGGCATTTGAGTCAGCTTTTAGCACGGGAGGCCGTGTTCTTGATTCGTTTCGTACTTGTTTGAACCCTAGAATGGTGGAATCTCTTATATGTGCCCAAGATTGGCTTCGTACCTCCCATACTCCAATGATTATTAAAGAGATCTTATTTAAGATGGAGAATATTGAAGAAGGCGAAGGCAAGTTGTTTGTATTTTATATTTTACTATTAACTCATTGTTTTGTGGTTATTTTATACATTTCAATTGTTAACTCATTGTTTTGTCACTTTGTGTCAATATGAATATCTAATTTTTGCTTTCATTTACCTTTAATAATTGTAGGTATGAAGGATTTGGTGTTACAACAAACTCTCATGGTTATTGATGAGACAGATGGTTGATGGATGTTGGAGTTCAAGAGATGGTTGTTGACGAGTGTAGGTTGTCGAAGATGCAAGTTTTTCTTTTTGTGATGTAATTTGTTAACTTTCGAGTTAAATTGTATGCGTTTTACTTTATTTGCATTTTAGGACTTTTTATGTATGAAGGACTTGTTTTAAAGTCGTTATGTATAAACTTTTGGACCAATTTCTTGATGTAATGTCGCCTATTAGGTCATCTCTAAACTGTTGTGCTCAAGATTAGCCAAAGTTCTCCCAACTATCATTAGCCCTAATCAGGGGGGATTTATCAAAGGGAGAAATATAATTGAAAATATACTTGTATGTCAAGATATTATCAGAATGTATAATAGAAAATTTGTATCTCCAAGGTGTATGATCAAAGTTGACCTCAAGAAGACCTATGACTCAGTCAACTGGAATTTCCTTGCTCAGATGTCGGAAGCCTTGAAATTTCCTCCTTACTTCCAAAAACTGCTTATGGAGTGTGTATCCACTGCTTCTTACTCCCTTGTTTTAAATGGGGAGCCTTTTGGTCTATTTCAAGGGAAAAAAGGTTTGAGGCAGGGCGATCCTCTCTCTCCACTATTATTTACTATAGCTATGGAGTATCTTACCAGAATCTTACAGTTCACCACTGAAACTCTTCCTTTCAAATTTCATTCTCTTTGTGGTCGATTAAGACTCCAACACCTGATGTTTGCAGATGATTTATTGTTGTTCTCTAGAGGTGACCATCAATCTGTTATGGTGTTGCTTAGGTCATTTGCCACTTTCTCAGCAACATCTGGTTTACAAATGAATCAGCAGAAGTCCTATATCTATTTCAATGGTGTTCACAGGCAAGTTAAGGACTATATTATTGGTATCTCAGGATGTGTGGAGGGGAAAATACCTTTTAAATACTTGGGTGTACCTATTACAGCAGGCAAGTTGGGGGAAAAAGGATTGCCATGTACTTATTGAAAAGATCATTGAGAAAATTAGATCATTTGGTGCCAGGAAATCTGTTATGCAGGAAGGCTAATTATGGTTCAATCTGTGTTAACCTCCTTGTTTACATACTGAGCTAATATTTTCTTGATTCCTAAAGAAGTTTTGAGGAAAATTGATAGTATTTGTAGGAACTATCTATGGGATGGGACTAGCATCTATGTGAGAACACCTCTTGTCAGTTGAGAACAAGTATGCGCCCCAAAAAATGAAGGTGGCATGGGTATAAGGTATAGCTTCTTCTGGAACATGGCCACTATGGGGAAATTAGTATGGTGGATCTACAGCAAGCCTGACAGCCTTTGGGTTAAATGGATACATCAACTCTACTTGAAAGGTGTATCCTGGGATATTCATGTTCCCAAACCATATATGAGTGGGAACTGGAAGGCTATTTGCAGGGTGAGCAATGTCTTCAGGGAGGGGTATTCTGGAGGTGTGTGGCTTGCTGATCAGAAAGGATATAATGTTAGCTCGGGTTATGACTGGATTAGGCATAAAGAACATAAGGTTGGCTGGGCAAAGTTGGTGTGGAATAATTGGGCATTACCTAAACACAGCTTTTTATCATGCCTAATGTTCAAGAAAGCACTTAATGTGAAGAAAAGCTTTTCAGGCATGGCATTAGTGTGGAAGATGTCTGTAGTATTTGTGCTGTTGATATGGAGACCATTGGTCATCTTTTTCAGAACTGCAGGTATATTAGAAGAGTTTTGGCAGAGGTCTGTCTATGGCTGCATATTGCAGATCCTGCTGGAAATGGCATTGTGTGGATTGGCAGGAAGAAGTGGTCATTGATGAAAAGGAACATCTGCCTTGCTGCTATAATGGCTACCTATTATGAAGTGTGGCAGCAACGAAATGTAGCTCGACTTGAAGGAATTTTGCAGAGACCTGAAGTACTCATAGCTAAAATTCAGTCACTTTTGAGATATAAAGTGTCTATTTCTCGTGATGTAATGAGTCTTAGGGATAGAAGCTGGATTGACTTGGTTACTTTGTAATTGTAGTTGATCAATGTAATGTTATTAAAACTATCCTAGTTTGTAATAGTTGGTTTGAGCTAAATGAGATTACTTACATTCTAAAAAAAAAAAAAAAAAAAAAAATTGGACATTTATTAAGGAAAGTTAGTTTTGAAAAAGGAAGACAACCAGACAGGAGCTTTAACTCAGTTCCTATGAAACCGGTATCTAAACCGGTGCGGATTATCTGGTTTCCGGATGCGGTTTCATTTTTTTTTTAAAAAACCGGCATACCGAAATAATCTGGTTCGGTTTCGGTACAAGGAAATGAATTTTTTTTCAAATCAGTAACTGATCCGGATTGCAAAAGCGGTGCGGTTAACCGCTTTTGCTCAGCCCTATTTGGGACAACTGGATTATGCCTAAACAGGCTGTTATAGGTTGGTTTATTCAGAAGGAGGCTTTGAACACTAGAGCTAAGTTGTTTCAATTGGGAGTAAGTGATACAAATAGCTGGGAGCGGAAAATCATGCTCATCTGTTTTCAGGTTGTGCATATAGTTCCCAGGTAGAGATGGCAATCCGGGCCGGGCCAAGGTGGGCGGCACGGGCACGACACGAGTTCGACGCGGATGAATAGTACTTAAGGCACGGTCACGACACGAATGGGCTGGAGGCGGGTCGCGGCTGCGATTTATGGAAATTCTCGTGCCTAGGCACGGCACGGCCCAAGCACGGACGGTCCGGCACGAACCAGGCACGGCGGGCCTAGCACGGCACGGCCCGAGATTTGGCCCATTTCTTAATTATTTACCTAAATTCTTTTAGTTTAAATATCATTTCTTGATTATTTAATTAAATCAAGACATTAAAAATACAAGTAATCAACTAATCAAGACATCAAGTACATTAATATTTAATAAAATATATATTTAATCATTAATATTCATTATTTATATAAATTAAAAAGTATTAAGAAAAAAAATAAAAAAATTATTAAGGCTATTGGGCCGGCCCACGTGCCAGGCACGATTAGCCCATGGGCCAGGCACGGCCCAAGCACGAAACTGAGCGTGCTAGGAGCGGGCCGCGGCGGGGGTTGGGGTTAGTGGGCCAGGCACGGCACGACGAGTCCAATATCCGTAACTAGGCCGGGCTATTTTTGGGGGAAGGCACGATGGGCTGGCACGTGGGGCCGGCCCAGCACGACCCAATGCCTACTCTATTCCCAGGTGATTGTATCAGAAGTGCAGAAGCAGTTGTAGGCTAGAATTAGGCAAAAATTAATACGTCTTGTACATCAATCTGATCGAATTTGGCTAAGTAGTCTGAATATTCATGTAGATTGATATTAGGCTTAGTCATGTGTGATGGGAGTATACTGTTGTAAGAAGTGCTTGGTTGCATATTTTGATATTTAATAAAAGCTTACATTTTACCAAAAACATGTTTTTCCAAATAACATGAAATGAAAAATCATGTGAAACAATATTACCTAGGCATTTTACTTAATTCCTAACGTGAATCAAAACACCTTTATTATATATTAAAGGAGAACTTCTTAAGCTTTGTGATTGGTTGCCACGATTTTAAGAACAAAGTAGAAAAATGGTGCGGCCACTTAAAAGGGAAAATAAATTGGTTGTGTAGTAGACTAGTAGTAAAGTGACACACTTTGCATTTTTTTTTTTCAATCTTGAAATTGGCCACGCATTTATTGGTTTAGATACCCGTATGTGTCGATATTGGTGTTTATAGAAATCCCGTCAAATACATGATCATGATAGGACAACATGTATTAATCAGTTGACATTGTCATTATTTGGAGCTCGTTTTGCGATGTAGAATGGGCGTCGTCGATGGAAATTTCTATTTAATTTAAATGAAATTTAAGTTAATGTTTGTTTTTCAAATAAATTCATTTTGTCGTTTTAATTTCGAATTTATTTTCTCAAGTTTATTTTATTGAAAATGAAATAAATATTTTGGTGAAATTTATTTAATTTGATTTGAAAAATCATTTTGAATTTAATTTATTTTAATCATTTTTTAAATCGTAATCGTATTGAAAAGCTCGGTTTTTACGATGATTTTTATCTCGATTTAAGCTCGATTTTGACTCGAATTTCGATGCAAACTTTAACTCACTCCCATGCTCGATTTAAGACCAAGGAAAGAAGAAGGGCTCAATTACAAAATGACAAGTGGAACAAATTGAGTGTGAATGAAAAAATTGCCCATCAAGTTCGATCTTAAAATAGAAAATACAATAAATGATCGAGACACCCCAATATGGAAAAGGACAACAAATTACCGGACAGAGGGAGTATTTTTTTGGAAAATGCACATGGTGCCCTTGAAGTTTGATGTTTTGACCGGAATACTCAACTTTTTATTCCGGAAAACTTTAAAAGACAATAGCTCGTGTTTACGAGCTCAGAAAGTTTCGATTTTTTTTTTTCAAATTGATCATCTTTCCGAGAACTACAACTTGAAAAAAAAATCGTCGAGTTTGGATCCCGTGGCTAGGAGTTTTTGTATGTCAAAGTTTTTTTAACCGAACAAACTTTGAGTGACCATATCTCTTAGCCACGAATTTCAAACTCGACAATTTTTCTTTTCACGTCGTAGTTCTCGAAAAGTTGATCAATTTAAAAAAATCGTCACTTTATGAGCTCGTAAACACGAGTTATGCCCTCTTAAAGTGTTCCGGAACAAAAAATTGGATATTTCGAGCAAATTAACAAACCTTGAGAACACCGCGTGCATTTTCCCGTATTTTTTTTTTTTTTTTTAGCATAAATCATTGTCGCTTCATCGCTTGTAGTCCGTGTCCACTGTCCACACGCCACACTCCAGAGGACCACAACCCCGAAGTGAAACAGCATAATCGTGATCGATTCTTCTCTCCCATTTCCTCTTGTTGGCCCTTTGAGGTTTGAAGTGGTGCACTTACAGCAGAAGATGGGAAACTCTCAGACATCATCTGCTGACCCTCGTCTCACTTCTGCGACCAGGTTTCCCGCCTTTCTCTCCCTCCCTCTTTAACATTCTTCTCTTCCCTTTATTTTAATGTCTACCCTTTGATGATGATGATGATTATCTTATAACAGAGCTTTCTCGCATCATGAACTCCAAGACCTTCAATCCTTATTTGATTCTCTTGCCTCTCAATCTCATAATAATAATGCTCATTTTGTCTCCCCCTCCATTTTCAAGGTTTCTCTCTTCTTCATTATTTCAATTTTACAGATTTCCATTATTTTATTTGGGTTTTCTTTTTTATTATTTGTTTTACTCATCAATAGGGATATTTTGGTATTCCGGGTTGTCTTGGAGATCGAATGTTTGATTTAATTACCCAGAAACGGCGCGATCAAAAACTCACATTTGAAGATCTTGTTATTGCTAAGGTAATAATAATTGTATTATTATGACTTCAAAAAAAGAAAAATATAATTGTATGTGTGCTTTGTTTATGACGTATTTCGGTCCTCAGTTTCGATTGAGATGCTATGTTGTGAATGTAAATTGTGTAGGGTACTTATGAAAAAGGGACTAAAGATGAGATTCAGGAGTTTGTATATCAATTATTGGATGTTAATGATGATGGCAAAGTTTGCAGGTATTATCACCTCTACTTTTATGGCCTTTACATTTGTGATGTTTGTATTTGGCATTGGCACATCACTTTTACATACGAGAAAACGAATGAGGTTCGAATTTTGGAAGCTAAATGATGGTTTCAGGATTATAACCTCACTATGTATATTACTATAATGTATTTAGATTGCAGTACTGTGATTCTCTGTCTTCCAATTCAACTCACAGTTTGACAGGTCTGATGTTCAAGCAGTTTTGGCCGCTATTTTTGATGATGTGTTTGCACCCAAGGACGGCGAGTCTCACTTGAGCTCTGATAGCTACATTATAGATGATATCCTAAATGCAATCCCATTTTCGGAAAATGGTGGAGAGACTGATGAGAGAAGTATGTCCTTTGGCGACTTCAAGAACGTGTGTCTCCACATACCATCTATCAGAAAGTACCTTAGAGGCTTGTTGGCGCCTTCAGAACCAGGTTCTTACTTGTCCCTTGTATTATTACATGACATTCATATTCTTAAATTTTTCATGTCACGGGCTCAGTTGGTTTCTTTCTCCGTTCATACTATTCATTGGTTGTAGCCTGTAGGTGTTACATTTGTTTTGGTTTCATCACATTCTTTCTGATGAATTTTTGGATTAATACTGATAGCGATAGTTTCATCTGCTTTAACTCTATATATTTATAGAGTTTAAAGACCCGTTTTGTTGAGATTTGAGAATTTAATGGAGTCAACCTTGATGTGAACTGTGAAGTAAGGATGGGCTATGTATCACAGAAACTGATGTGTCTTACTTTAGACAAATTGTGATTTTCGTTACTCCACATATCAACTTGTAAGTTGCTGTAATATTACTGTTCTTTGTTTTGTGTAACTTGCTTCTTGTCCATGTCAGTTAGCAGATTAATTGTTGTAGTCAGAGTCTCATAGACATGATGTTCGTGCAACAATTATTAGGTTTCTCATCAATATGTAATATGCCATATAATTTGCAATCTAGTACAAAAACTTTAGGATTAATTCTACACAATCCAGAAGATGGGCCTAGTGATCGGCAGGCTAGGCTTGATTCAAGATGTAGTAGTGGTCTAGTGGTAGAATAGTACCCTGCCATTGTACATACCCAGGTTTGATTCCCGTCTGGTGGGCATTTTCGTTGTGTTTATTTCCATGGAGCCAATGACCTATCATTTTTGGTTCAAGATTATAATGGAATAAAACAAAATGGCTCACTAAACTAGCTTCGCTTCTTTTTATTGTGAAGTAGCAGTCATCCAATGCAGTTCTCCACGCAATTTTCATTTTGGGTCATTCGGAAACAACCTCTTTGTGGGAGGCCTTTAGGCACCGGGGTAATGTTATTATGGTAATGTTACTGTTGTAGGGTCTTATTTAATATAAAATCATTAGGAAGAGTGCAATTGACCAATGGCTATTAGTTCAATGAAAGAAAAATAAATTACAATGGCCTTGTTTAGTTCAGTGATATTATGTTTTCTGAGAAGTTCTAGAACTAATGCAATGAAACCTATATGTGAAAGGTTGTTTTTCTAGAAGTTGATTTCTTTTGAAGTAACTCCAGGCGACATCAGTCAGCTCACTCATTTTCCATAGTATTCGCTTTTCAGGGGTACACTTGATAATTGTAGGAATAGAGAATCTAAGCGTACTATTCTATCCCACTACACCACCTCTAACTATCCCCGGTATAAGTGGAATTCAAGAGCCAATGGTACGAGGATTTTTCCTAATAAGCTTCACAAATAAACTTGTTTCAAGTGTAAGAAGTCCTGTAATGATGCTTTCGACATAAAAATAACCTTCAAAAGGGTCCGAGTAAGGAAAGAAATTTAAAAAAATATATATTACCAAGTACGTAAAACAAGAAGTCGCATACTTCTCCCTCCCTTTTTTTCTCGTCGCACTTCTTTTTGCACGCTTTGTAAGAAATCTAGTTTAGATGCCCAATCCTGTATGGCTGTTAACGTGTCTATACTTAGTCTTTTTATGTGTATTACACTTGCCAATATTTTTACTATTATTTGCTTATAATAAACATACTAAATCTAGCAAACTCTAGATAATCATAGCCCCTATTAATTCATCCATATTATTGTTTTTTGAATAAATATCTTTACTGGTATTTTTTTTGAATAAAAATATCTTTACTTGAATACTAGGGTACTAATGTAGAACTTTGTTGATCATTGGGACACCAAAATGAACATATTCTTGAATATTACTCCCTTCATCTCTACTCAACACATCTAACCAGCCATCACACCCCAACCACCATACGCTAAGCACCCATGCCGAAAATTCTCTCCATCCCGACATGCCCCCCTCCCCGTCGAAACTCCGCCTTGTTGAAACCATGATTTTAGATACCACTACCGTAGGCTACCGCATTTTGAAGTTATATTAGCCGCATTTGGTAAGATTAGGCCACGACAACTGATATAATGATCATGGCCGAAACCGGTATGTAGTCGAAACAAACCTCCACCACCCAAAAACCTATCCCCCGCCCCTAAAACCTCCTCTCCCACCCTCAAAAACCCTATATGAGGGAGTTTCATGGGTGGGGGCTATTTTTGGAGTGGGGACTGTTTTGTGGTGGTTTGGACTTTGGGTGGATTGGCCTGGTGAGTCTGGTGGTGGACGGATAAGGATGGCAGGTGGATGAGCATGGTGGTCCAGTGGTAGGTGGGTGATGGTGGTGGTCTAGTGGTGGGTGGGTCAGGGCAATGGTTGAAAAAGATGGACAGGGAAGGGCTGGGTAAGGGTAAATACGTATTTGTATACCTGGATAAAAAAAAACGGATCAAAACAAAACACAAAAATCAGCTGGTTCAGATGGAGAATTTGCGATGAAAATATGTTTCTCATGTTGATATCCTTTTTACTGTCGTTTAGGGCATTTGATAGCATAACTTTAGAACATGAGAAAATAGATTTATGTTAAGGTCCACCATGTCACCATAGGCTCTTCTCTATGAAAACTTGCTGTTGATTATTGATAAGGTAGGTATAGTATACTTCAAGATAGGAGCGTTTAGTCACATTATACAGTTATGCAGCATGAGTCCTTTTGTTGGTGGGTAGAACAACACTCACGGACTCCTATCTGGTTTCTAATGCATGCTTTTCTGTTTTTAAAGGACAGGTTCCCAAGTTCCTCGTTTGTTGTTTCCCGAAAGCTATGGCTCCAACATACTATTGAGAGTAGAATATGCTTGGCTGTTAGGTGGTCTTCTTACTCAGCCAGAACTAGAGGAATGGAAACTTCTATATCATAGTTCCTTTCATGGCCAAAGTTTCAACACATTCTTGGGCAATATTGCGTGAGTGGTCTTTCAGCTTTATTCCATATTACAATTATTGTTCAAATCTTTTAAATTCTAGAATGTGGCATCTAATAAAAGACCTTCAGCTTCTAGATTCGTACGCTTTGGCATGCTTTCTGAGATATGTACTTCATGTTATTCCTGTATGCTATGTTATATTTCACCTGCTTCTAGTTTATTTTCTCCACACGCATTGGCGAAGGCTTATATGGAAGGAATCAAGTCTTCTATGAGACTGTCTCACATATGACACAACCCAAATAGTTGTGTATTACTGTATTCCTTATATAACTGTTTGGTTCATGGGTTTATCTCCAACTGTACGACCGTCACAAGCTTTTGCCTTCGGAAGCTATTGTTTGAAACCTTGGAGTTTGTGATGCTTTGTAGTATGGCAAAGATATTCCAGTGCTGTTTTGTTTTGCATTTTTTTGTTTCCTTCAATTTTTTTGAATGCGAAAAATCAGTATTTTTGTGCAGAAACGAAGAAGGGCCAACTTTGTTGATAATCAAGGATAGAGAAGGTTACATATATGGAGGCTATGCTTCCCAACCGTGGGAAAAGCACAGTGATTTCTATGGTGATATGAAGTGTTTTCTGTTTCAGCTTCATCCAAAGGTGTATATGTACCGGCCAACTGGAGCAAATACCAACTTGCAGTGGGTAAGACAAGTGGATTTTTCTAGATTCCATACATTCAGAAACGCTATATCTTAGAGTTCAGGCAAATTGTCTTTTTACTCTTTGCTCTGGTAGCTAGTTCAGAACCAAATATGTCTTCAACTATGTTAGTCTGTTTATGACACTTCATTTTAAACTGGAATTAGGAAACCTTGTTATAAAATAACTTATGTCCGAGTGATCCGACTTTTGTCTTTTAATGTAATATGTGCATTATAGTATCTTGTTGCTGATGCCGTTCTGCAACTGCAGTGTGCTGTTAACTACTGTTCGGAGTCCATCCCAAATGGAATTGGATTTGGGGGACGGATTAATCATTTTGGCCTCTTTGTCTCGGCCAGTTTTGATACGGGCCAAACTTTTGAGTGTACTACATTTGGAAGTCCTTGCCTGTCAAAATCTAGCAGGATATGCCCAGAAGTGATTGAATGCTGGAGTGTTTTTCCAAAAGAAGTGCAGCAAAAGAGTAACACTGCACTCAAAGGTACCGTATTAGAGAGGTTCAAGGAAGACCGCAACATGCTTAACTTGGTAGGGCTTGCAAATTCCAGTGAGTAATACGCCAGTATTATAAATTTGTGTATACTAATTTATTTCCCAATTCTGTTGTTCCTCTTTGCTTTTCCCTCTCCCTTTTCAACGGTTTGGCACATTTTTGCTGGTGTGTATATGGTTGATATGGCTATCTATGTTTGTATGAAACGTGTATATCAATTATCAATTGGAGCCGTTGATTCATCATTATACTAGTCTTAAACCCGTGAAAATTACACGGGTATGCTGTTTAAAATTTGTCAATACAAAAAAATTATTAACATTTGAGATAATTTTTATATTAATTAGTTAACACTTTCAAATTTAATTGTCGTTATAAATAAAGTTTTATATAAAACTAATAAAATATCTCTACTTTTTGTTAATCAATTTTAAATTAAAGTTATATTTAAGTTTATAAATTTAAATAATAAATTTCATTTGCAAGTAACGTAAATGATTTATAGAAGTCAGTTAGTCTAGTAGTCCGATATGTCGTCTTGCTTAACCAAAATTAAGTTTCTATTTTATTCTATTACTTGGGCGGCTTCATTCAAACCCGACTTATATATATGACAAAAAATTATTAAGATGGAAAATAATACAAAATTAGTAAAATTGAATATGCTTGAAAAGTTGCAAACCTGTGCAATAGTTAAAATTATTTTTCATTTTGTCCAACTCATGCGCGTTTTTAGAACCTTTGCACGAACAAAATGGAAAATTTGACCTGTGCCCGTTGAAAATAATGCTTTTAAACCTGTTTTTATTTAATACATATAACATACTCTCCCCCATTCATAAGATTCCTTACATTTTTCTTTTATATATTCAACCGAATTTTTAAAAGTTCTTTTTGGGGTATATCAGTATATGTATAGTTAACACAACATAAGTACCCTTAAAAGTCACACATGTGAGGTCCTAAATATTCGGTTTAAAAGTAAATGCAAACAATATGATAAATAAGAGAGTATTATTAGTTGTTAATTAGTGAACTAGGACAAAAACGAAAATTGTGACCCGTACATGTTTAAAATGATTTAGTCGAATTGTTAAATATTCACACACGTGATATTACATATAAATACTGCATTTGACCCTTAATCCAACACTAAGAAGCTCTAAACGCCTCACATATATAATCACATTAGTTAGAAACCTTCAATTCATATTATTTTGTTTTCACACATTGAAAATCACTAATTTCTCAAGTAAATTTCAAGCAACATTTTTTCCATTTACTTTTGCATTTTTATGTTCTCTTAATGTCTGTATTTTCATGATTTTGTCACCTCATAGTCATATGAAGATTTTTTGTTTTATAAATAAATTTACTCGAATTTATTGACTTTTAAATATTTTTAGTAATTTTTGTTGGCTCTCATCCTTTACATTATAGATGTTGATTGTATCTATGAAGATTGACTTTTTACACAACATTTTTTTTTTCCAAATATTTTATGAATATAATTTTGTCCTAGTGTTTTCAAATACTCGTTTTCTTTTAATTATAAAGTAGTTGGCTATTGTTGATTGTGTTATTTTTTTATCATGATTAATTTCTTTTTATTTAAGTTAATTCACAATCACATTATTGACTAAATTATTCAGCTTGATTATTGTACGTAATATATAAATTACTGAATCTTTAAATAAATTTTTAATGGAGAACATGAGGGTATGATGGGCCATTGGGCCATCCATTTATTAAAAATAAATAAAATAATGAACTTTCAACCACAGAGCGACACGTAGGCTCTGTGGTTGTTTGTTTAATAAATAGGATGATGATTAATTTCTTTTTATTTAAGTTAATTCACAATCACATTATCGACTAAATTATTCAGCTTGATTATTGTACGTAATATATAAAATACTGACTCTTTAAGTAAATGTTTAATGGAGAACATGAGGATATGATGGGCCATCCATTTATTAAAAATAAATAAAATAATGAACTTTCAACCACAGAGCGACACGTAGGCTCTGTGGTTGTTTGTTTAATAAATAGGATTGTCTCAAAATTTATATGATTATCTTAATATGTTTGCAAAGAAGGTGCAAGTGACATCTCTCAAAAATACGGTAGGTCTCTAACTAATGCGGTTAGGAAAAGTCGAGATCGAATCAACAGGGAGACTTTTCGTATTTTAAATGCCGATAATTAAGTTTCTGGGGTCACAATTCAGGTGGCTCTCTATTTTGTTTACTAAACTATGACTAAGTAAATAACATAAATGTAATTCAGTGTAAGACTATATAGAAAAAGAGCTAGGGTTGTCGATTTATTATGAAATCCATTTAATAAATCAGTCTAAAGGTTAGTGATAACTGATAAGGTCCTCTCGGATCGCTAATCGCCCTAAAATCAGGGGCGAAGCCAGGATATATTCTATGGGGTAGCGAATTTATTGTAATATATTTTCCGGTTAAAATAAGCAAAAACATAAAAACATGTTCTGATTGTACTCTTACGAAGTAGTAATTCTTAAGAAATGGCATGTCTCTTATTATTCATAACAATCATATATTTTGACATGAGGAAATAAGACAAAATATTTTCACAACCATTGCTTTGTGTTTGTTGATAATTGCGAGTTTAGCCGTTTATTCGAAGAACTCCTATGACCATTATGCATTACTAACAAAAAAGTCAAGCGGAAAATTATAACATATGACAAGCAACTGCATATATAATTTCATAAAGAATGTACTCCATATTAGCTAGAGTTGCATTTTATTCAATGTAATATTTTACTCCCTCTTCTATTTTATTTTCTTCCCATTTTTGTCTTTGGGTCGAAGTTTTCGATTTTATCACAAATATCTAGAATAATTAAAAATATTTCTACTTAAAACGTGTAAAAGAAAACTGAAAAAAAAAAATAGGAACATGAGAAAAATATAGAATAAGGGTGGAAAAACTTGATGCAAAATGATAGAAAATTTGTGAACTCAAGTCTAAAATTCTTCTTGTGAGATTCGAACCTGGGCACTCAACAGATATGGATGCCACTCTACCGCTACAACACAAGCATACAAGTGCTAGAATTATGACCTTCAGTTGTCTTATTCTTAGTTTGCACTAGTTCGGGTAGCAGAATTTCGTGTTCCTTCTCAATTTTTCTGGGTTTGGGGTAGCATGTGCTACCCCATGCTACTATACTAGCTTCGCCACTGCCTAGAATTCACCTAACGGGCTCTCGCTATGTATTAGGGCACTATATCGATAGCAACAGGTCTATTCCGTTCCAGACTCTCGATCTTAGGTCAAGAATTACCAAGTCAATAATCAATTGTGGCCTTTAATCAGTTATTCATAAACTAGTCTAGATCTCGCGCAATGTATGTGCGGTATATATAGGGTTGTTATTCATAGTGTGTTTTAATTTTAGGTTAAATCGACACGTTATTAATTTTAATATTTCATGTCAAAGTATTTTGATTGGAGGAAAAAGAAAATTAAATATGTATTTACATGGTTTTTTTTTAACTCGAAACTAATGATGTCTGTTTATAAATTTTCTAAAAAAAAAAAAAAGAATTCATCATATATAAGCTTATAATATGAGCTTATAGTTTTATTATCTAGAGGTAATTATGCGCTCAATCATTAATAATAGCTCTAACTGAAAAATTTAGCAATATACAATTTATGGTTTATATGTAGTTATATTTTAGAGTAATAACAAAATTATACTTTGATGAAAAGAAATTATGATAAAAGGATAATGGTTTAATGGGAGAAGATCAATCTTATTTGTTTCCTTAATTAAGGAAGTGCTGTTGGAGAAAAAACATTTCATAATCCTTATTCTTTTAGTATAAGGGGGATTAAATTTTGTCATTAATTAACAGGAAAAAAATAACAAAGGTTATTGATTTAATACTGTATGCAAAACCCTAATTTATTCCATAAACCCTAAACCCTAGTGAACAAATTAGCTATGCATGATTGGATTAACGAGGATAACAATCATAATAACAATAACGAATAATTCATAATTAAAGGATAATCTGAATAAACAAGCATAAAAGTAGAGGATTGACAGTGGACGACATAACAAGTAAAATAATAAGAGAAGAATGAAGAAAACAAAGTTGATAGATTACCGACATGAAGGAAAAGAGTAGAGAGAACAAAGTTTCCGATCCGATCTAGTAAAAT
>JAGPOY010001086.1:0-18939 GCA_018983105.1 Silene uniflora
TGCCGATGTGGTATAAGTCCGTACAATCTTTATATTTTCCGATGGTTTCAATGCTTTCCTCTTAATTAAAAATCTTCAATTTCGTTCAAGGTGGTATAAAATTGACTGGCGAGTTACGCAATTTTAATCACCATGATGGTGGTTCAGATCTATATGGAGTTCGAAAAACTTAGCGTTCTCCAAACTTTGAAATTGACGGATAATTTTTCCGTTTTATTGATATTTGTCAGGTTCGATTAGGGTTCCTGCAAATTAACTCATACTTTCGACAAGTCCGAAAAAATTGACGTTCTTGTTCGAAATATTTTCTAGCGAGTCTTAAAACTCGTTTATCTTACCAACCTTGCGGAGATGAAGAAATTAATGAAGATGGAGAAGAGACGAAGATTTTGACTTTATTTTATTTTGTGTTTTCTTTGTATTTCTCCAATCGTAAAGTTCGTACTATGTACCTCCTTTACGATTGCGGGAGGGTATTAGGAATTAGGCCCATTAGGGTTTGCTAAACTAGGGTTTAGGTTTATGTGAGCTATTATAAATAGGTTACGATATATCATGTAATCGATAAACCATCAATAACACAAAATCATTTATGCAATTATCTCTACTCTATCGTCTTATCAAAGTCCATACAATAAAGAATTCTATGACATTTAAAAAAGGGATAATATTTTTTCAACTTGCATAGACATATTATATGTATATGATGTGAAAAAAATATTTTACTACTATTATTTTCAAAAATAAAATGATTGTTATGAATACTTCTTTAACAAACACTTTTTAATTAATTCTATAATCCCGTCTTACCCTTGATACAAACGTACTACAAGTTAAGAGTATTTACGAAAAGTTTACGTACAATATATTTTTTCTTACATTTTAACTTAATCTTATCTGATTGTATTTAAGGTTATTACTCATTACTTAATGTTTATATTACAGCTTTAGTGGATATAATGATAACAATATTTTTTAAAACAAAGTTAACAAAATAATTTCAGTAACAACGGCAATCTTATACGAGTAAAAGTGCTACCTCTTAATACAAAATATTAGTAATAGTAAATTTTATATTTAAATTTCAGGTGAAATTAAATATTAGTAGTATAATCGCTAAATTCTCTTACATTTTTATCTAAAAAACCGCGCATTGGCGCGGAATCTAAACTAGTTGATTATTAACGGATTACACATGCAAGTGGCCTTAACTGTGAATAATCATGACCACCGTAACATGTTCTTAGAGACAAGTAAACTATACTGGCTTCTACAGTTCTACGTTCACTTTTTGAATGGTGTTCAGTGATGACAGTTAACGACTGTCGTCACTGAGCACATATATCCGTCATAATTGTCTCTAGCTTTGAACGGTCATTTCCGTATTTTGGAGTATGTTATTATGAAATTAAATTAGTGAACTAACTTGGTTATAGTGTTTAGTGATGAAATTGAAACATGTAATACTGCTATAGCAAAATATTCAGCCGTTTGTTGTTTTATTGTTATAGGGAAAAAGACAAATGTCCCCTGAACATAGTTTAAAGCAGAACATGCATGATAAAACAACAACATAAAGGAGCAACAGAAAATACAAGCCGTGAGCTAAAAGTGGCCTTGAAAAAAAAAACGAGTCTCCTCCAGGGTTCTATGAGGGTTTCTCCTTTGCATCATCATTGATACTTCCTTGTACCTGAAGGTTTTTTTACCTTTCATTAAGTTAAAAGGTTTACTTCGGCTGCATTCTACAAATTCTTTTCTTTATAAATCTCTCTTTTATTTACTCAAATATGTCACACAATAATAAATCTCTAGATCTAAGTAATAAGGGGTAAGGGCTGATGGAGGATGACGATGAAACGTTTGTATGGGATGTTGGGGGCAGTTCGACGGAGAAGGAAAAGGCACGGGCGATGATTGTAGGACGGATATGGACTTTAAAGGCAATCAATGCTAAAGCAGCGGTAGACTCGATGATCAAATTATGGAGCACAAAAGGTACGACCACAGGAAACCTAATTGATGCAAAAAAATAAAATTTTTGTATTTAATTTCGAAAATGAAAAGGAAAAATCTAAGGTTCTTGATGGTCAACCCTGACACTTTGACAAGTTTATGGAGTTTTAGCGAACAATGTGAGGATGGGAAACTGTCTGATACACCGTTATGTCATATTCCGCTGTGAGTACGGGTATATGACCTACCAGCGAGGGAAAGGTTGAATAAGGAGAATGTGTGTAGGCTGGGTTCGCAGATAGGGACGTTTATTATGGCTGATGAAACGCCCTTCCCTGAGATGGAACAGGCGATTCGGATTAGGGTTGTCCATGATGTTAGGAAACCCTTGAAATCGAAGGTGGGAGTGAAAATGCCATCGGGAACGTTGATCAAATTTAAAGTGACGTATGAAAGGATTCCTACTTTTTGCTACGGATGTGGAAAATTAGGGCACGGGGAGAAAGACTGTGACGATGGTCCATATGAGGAGGGGGAATTGAGATACGATGAAACGCTAAGGGCGTCGCCATGGAAGGCCTTTAAGACCGTGGCTGATGTAACAGCGAAAGGAGCGAGGGCGCTAAACCCGGAGTTTGAGAAGGAAAGCATAAGGAGAGAAGAGATGGCTCTGGAGGACATGATCGAAAAACTTAAGTCAATTGCAATCAAGTTTAAGGGAGGGAGCAGTAGGAGAAGTGAAGAAATGCAATCTCATCAGCTTAAGGAGGGAATGGAAGGGACTGGGAGGGATGGTTTGGGAGAGGGGGGGAGTGGATATAGAGGAGATCAGGGAGCCGTCCTATGGGCCAATTGAAGGGGGGAAAGGGATGGTTATTGTTACAGATGTTGTGGAGGAGGAGCATATGTATGTCGGGGGAGGAAATCAGAGAGAATGTTGTCCAGGGGAATGAGCATCAAATGGTCACTGGTGATGGGAGTAGTGGGGGAATGGGGGCAAATAAGAGGAAAAGGCTGTTCAGGGAGCACAAGGACAATACTATAAATACAGAGAAAGTGTTGATGGCGGGTCAGAAACGGATAAACCGGGAAGAGGGGAGGGCTCATGGGGAGGACGATGTGAACAGAGAGGGGAATGCTAAGAAGAGTCGAAATTCTATGGGTGTACTTTCACCTGAGGCGGTGGTTGAGGGCGCTCAACCCCGCCGGGCATTATGAATATATTGAGCCTTAACTGTAGGGGATTGGGCAACCCGGCTGCGGTAGGCGGTTTGAAAAATCTTGTCCGTAGGGTGAGTCCAGATTTTATTTTCTTATGTTAAACAAAATTAGATGGTGTAAATATAAAGAAAATAAGGGATAGTTTATTAGATTTTGAAGGGCAGGAAGTAGATAGCATTGGTAGAAGTGGAGGTTTGGCTAGCTGGTGGCGCAAGGGCCGGAATGGATGTTTCGTTCCGGTCTGCAACTGTACACTACATGGACTGGGATGTGGAGGTGGCAGGAGTTTGGTGGAGGCTAACGGGTTTTTAATTTATGGATGGCTAGCTACACAAGACAGGCACCTTTCGTGGGAACAATTACGGATTCTAGCTGAACATGACGATGGCCCTTGGATTTGTATGGGGGATTATAACGAAGTACTTTATACGACGGATATGAAAGGAGGGACGAGAGCGCTGTAGCAGATGAATAACTTCAGGGAAGCGGTCAATGATTGTGGACTCCGGGACCTTCCTTTTGAAGGGTATTAGTTCACGTATGATAATGGTCAAGCGGGGACGGATAATCGTCAAATTCGAATTGATAGAGCAATGGTGAATGAGGCGTGGACAAATTTGTATCCGTACGCTAAATTATTACATCTAGGGGCCGAATGGTCAGATCATTTACCGCGAATGGTCGTCCTAGACGGAAGAGCTGAGCATGAAGGAGGGACGAAGAAAAGATTCAGGTTCAAGCAGATGTGGGTCGACGAGGATGGGTGTGAAGATACTGTTCGAATTGGCGTGGGATCCGGGGGAGGAAATAGGGGCCAATATTAGTCGATGTGCCAATCGATTAATGTCATGGAAAGGTGCCAATCGATTAATGTCATGGAATGGTGCTAGTATTGGTAAGTTGCTGAGAGATATAAAATTCCAAAGAAAGAAATTACACAAAATAGAAGGGGAAGTGCGTACTGTTGCAAATGTTCAGGAACGCAAGAATATCAAAGCTAAAATTTCACTCCTCATCAAGCAAGAAGAACAATTCTGGAGGCAACGGTCCCGCGTTCTATGGCTCAAAGACGGAGACATGAATACCAAATATTTTCACAGGAAAGCTAAACAAAGAAAACAGAAGAACCATATCAAAATTATTATTGATGATCAAGGACGTGAATTTGTGACTCAAGAAGGAATTAAAGGGGGTGCTGTAAGCTACTTTACAAAGCTCTTTGAGACGTCGTCCCCTATAAATATGGCTGGTGCGTTGGAGGGAGTCGCTGGGCTGGTTACGCGAGAGATGAATGAAGGACTGCGAGAGGAATATAGAGCTGATGAGGTGATATAGGCGCTTAACCAAATGTATCCGCTTAAAGCACCGGGACCGGATGGTATGAATGCCTTATTTTTTCAAAGCTATTGGCATATAGTTGGCAAATCTATTACTCAAACGTGCTTAAGTATTTTAAATGGGACGGGAATTCCGGGTGATATTAGTTGGACACGTTTAGTTCTTATTCCGAAAAAGAAAGATGCCAACCGTATGTCGGACTTTCGTCCGATAAGCTTATGTAATGTCATGTATAAAATTGTTTCTAAAGTGCTAGCCAATAGATTGAGGAGGTTCCTGGGGGAAATAGTTTCTAAAAATCAAAGCGCTTTCACTCCTGGACAGCTTATTACCGATAATATTTTGGTGGCGTTCGAACTATTTCATTATATGAAAAACTCTCGTAGCGAAGGGGGACATATGGCGCTCAAACTTGATATGGCTAAGGCGTACGACAGAATTGAATGGGTGTTCCTTGATAGAGTTCTTAAGGCAATGGGTTTTGATGACCAATGGAGAATACGAGTTATGGAATGCATTACATCAATCTCTTTTGCGGTAATGGTTAATGGGGAGCTCTCGGACTGTTTCAGGCCTGTTAGAGGACTCCGTCAAGGTGACCCGCTCTCCCCTTATCTTTTTATTCTGTGTGCTGAGGTTTTTTCTAGTATGGTATGTAGAGCGATGGAAAGAGGAGCCCTCCACGGGATTCATGTTGCTCCGTTAGCGCCTATGGTTTCACATCTTTTTTTCACGGATGATAGCATTATTTTTGTGAAAGCTAATGTGAGGGAGGCAACGGTGGTGAAAGACATTATTGGGCATTATGAGAGTGTTTCGGGGTAGCTTGTGAGTCTTGAAAAAACCACTATATCATTTAGCAAGGGGACGAATTTAGTGGGAAAGAATGCAGTGATTGGAGTCTTGGGTGTGCGCATGGTTAATGAGCAAGGGAAATATCTCGGGTTACCTACAGTACCAGGACAGTCGAAAGAGAAACTCCTTAAAATCGTGCGAGATAAATTATAGAAAAGGCTCCAAGGCTGGAGAGGCGTAATGCTTAGTAAGGCAGGAAAGGAGACCTTAATAAAATCGTTAGCTCAAGCTATTCCCACTTATGCTATGTCTGTTTTCAAGCTGCCTGGGTCTTTTTGTGAGGAAGTTTGTGGGTTGATCTCGGGCTTCTGGTGGGGTGCGGAGAATGGAAGGAGGAAAATTCCGTGGGTTGCGTGAGAAAAGATGTGTAGACCGAAGGAGAAAGGGGGGCTTGGATTCCGAGACTTTCGTAATTTTAATAAGGCACTCCTAGCAAAACAGGGCTGGCGTCTTTTGACCTCGGATTCCTGTCTCACGGCTCGAGTTATTAGGGGAAAGTACTTCGGGGATAGGAATTTCATGGAGGCTGACTTGGGACCGAACCCGAGTTACACTTGGCGTAGCATTTGGGAGACTAAGGAAGTGATCAAGCTTGGAGCGAGGAAGAGAATTGGGGATGGATAGAGCACCTCACTGTGGGTGGATCCTTGGATCCCGAATACCCAGTCACGTCGAGTTATTTCTCCTCGTAATGGCTCTGACTCGAACTTGAAGGTTGTCCACCTTATGCGTCCTAATCGAGGGGGCTGGAATGATGAGCTCCTGAACACGTTGTTCTTGCCTTTTGAACAACAACGTATCCGAGCTATAAGGATTAGTGACAGTGGGTTAGTTGATGATTAGTGTTGGGATGGATCTAAGGATGGCTCATATACAGTTAAGACGGGCTACCATTTACTCCAAGGCAACGGTGAGCGAGCTGAACAATCCGACTTCTCACAGGACAAATGGCTATGGAACACGATTTGGACGGCTGAAAGTTTACCTCGGGTGAAAGTGTTCATGTCGCAACTATGTTATGACGCAGTTCCAGCTAAAAGCAATGTCGCGAAGTGCTTAAGGATCGATGATCAAAATTGTCCGCTATTTCACAACAATATGGAGACTTGTCTCCATATTGTAAGGGATTGTGGGTGGGTGGGTGGATGGGGTTTGGGATGGGGTCGGGATGGCGGAGTGGGTGGACAATGGGGCTGTGCGGGTGAGGAAGTGGGTGGAAGGTGTCTTGCTAGGCCATATGGGAACGCAGAAACAGAGCGCTGTTTCAAGGAGAAAGAGGTGATCAACTAGGGGTGGTAAGGAGAGTTGAAGATCTTTTGGAGGAAATTATGGAGTCTACAGGGCATGAGGGGTGACTAGCATATGGGGGAGCGAATTACAGAGAGACTGTAGGGAATGGCGTGAATAGAGGGAGCTGGAATGGCAGACGTGCGAATGGAGCTGAAGTGGAAGGATGCCGGTTATTGTTGGCAGACGATTTTCGTTTGAACTCGGATGCGGGGTTCTTACAGGGGCTGGGCATGGGCTTGGGAGTGGTGAGTAGAAATTTTGAGGGAGAGGTGGAGTGGGCGGTGGTGGTTCAAGTAGAGGAGACGAGATCACCAAAGATGGAGGAAGCGGAGGCCATTCTGCTGGGCATGAAGGAGGTAAGGAGCAGAGGACATTTGAAGTTGGTCGTGGAAAGTGACTGTTTGGACGTGACCCAAGACCTCAATGCAACGATCAAAGGAAAGGCGGATATCCATCTTGTTTACGACGACATTTATTCTCTTAAGCTTTGTTTTCATTCTGTTATTTTTTCTTTTGTTAGACGTAAGTACAGTAGGGATGCGCATAAGTTAGCACATCTCATTCCTTGGTCTCTTGGTAGACGGGTTTGGGAATCAGAGTCGGCTAACTCTCTTGTTGAATCGCTTTCTCGTAATTTGAATGAAATGAATTAACCCCTTCGGGGGTGTTTCTCGCAAAAAAAAAATTACAAGCCGTGATACTAGTGGCCGAAAAAAATAAGATCCCGAGTATAAAAACTAAAAGCCCGGCCTACAATTCAAGATGTTGAAATATGTCGTCCTACTACTACTGAGCGATGGCTTAATAAGCTTGCTGGAGAAAAAAGCGATTAATTGAAATATTATTCACCACTAATTTCACTAACGTCCACCTAGGGGCGGAGCTAGCCGAAATTTATCAGGGATATAGCCCTAGATAAATTTAGAAATAGTTTATAAAATTTAGTGTAGTGAGAAGTCATAACAATAGTGTAGCACAGTGGGTAAATGAGTTATTTGATCTGACAAGGGGAATGGGGTTCGAGTCCCATTGATGACAATTTTGATCCAAAATTAAAGCCTTCTTCATTAGTTTTTTGTTTTCATTTTCCAAAAACTCCAATATTATTAATTTTATGGGAAGATTTCATATGGATTACTTACCAATATTGTATTGATGAAAAGATCGTATACGATCGAAATAAAGTATTTTCTTTTCAGATAACTTATTTATTGCTAATTTTTACTATTGGTTTGTCTTAGTTTGTTAGATTTTTATGATAATGGTGGTCATGCAAGATTAATTAAAATAACTAGGGTTCAAGCCCGGGCGTTGCCCGGGTCATAGTTAACAGTTGCTTCTGAGTATTATCAAGAGTTCGTTGTTTAAGAAGGCATTTTATTAAACTTTCGAATAACAACTTCAGTCAATATGTAATTAACCCATTTCGAGACTGAATGTTGCGAAATTGATTTTATTTTAAAACGCTTGTAACTTCTTATTGGTTGTACGTCAGAGTATAGAGTATTAATTATTGAAAATACGCAATAAATGAATAAATTGGTGACATATAGGAGAAATTAGGCCATTGATATTTCATAACCCGGTTCTACTTTCATTTCCTTAAATAGGATCCGAGTCTCTTAACACTCATACAAATCCGATTCTCTTAACTCTCATACAAATTAATACATGGATTCTAATATTATTTGAAAGACTCGCTACTTTCCTTGTGTTTTTTATGTGTCTATGTACCTTAATGCGTTGAAAAAAGTCTAATAAGAACTCCCTCCGCCCCGATCAATTGTTGTCGACATAGATAGTATATACAACTTAGGTATAAGACGATCTTGTAAAAGAACAAAGGTTAAAATTGGATACATATTACCAACAACCATGGCTGGTGATATCTCTCATGTGCGGTGACTTACGTCAAATTGTCAACGATCCTGCAAATACACAACACAAAAAATCAAAAATTAAGACAAATTAACAAATGTCGGTAAAAAAATTACCATAAAAGGGAAATAAGTAGCGGGAAAAAATAAGAGGGAAATATGTAGCACACCAAACGGTTTGGGGCTTGAGATTGGGCTACATATAAAAACAACATAATCATAATTATAATCATAATCATAATAAAATATAAAATTATAACATCAAATTAACTGTACATTAGATCGATTTACATAATTAATCATGTTATAAACAAACCATGGCATAGAAGGATACATGAAAACTACATATTATAACCTTGAAAACTTGTTTATAATGATACATAATGTTCCGTATAAGTTTTCGTACTAAACATTAGAATTTGGAAACGTGTAAAAGTGCACATTCCGGTTGATACTGATCAATTCATATTGTGAATTTTATTTGTACGTAATATATCAAACTCTATATAAGGGTAAATACTTGTTTGAAGTGGTGTAAAACTCGATCCTTCTACTATAATTATTTAATTAATCTATCTTATTTTCCTATCTATATTCATTAATTTATATTTAATACGTGTTAGGGATAAAAAAAATAATATCATAAATCTCATGTGAGATGCACATGGACAATTTGAAAGTAGAAGACCATTGGAAAAGCAAGAGGTGGGCCGTGCAAATGGTACATTGAACATATATAGGAGTATTTATGGAGAAAGACCAAGTCCACCATTGGAAAATGAACAATTAATTATGGGCTTTGGGAAATAAAGTGGGAGGAAAATCTTATGCAAATTGGGCTATAAAAGAAAGGCAAGAACACAGCAAAAGATATACAATTTCGGCTGGGCTACACTCAAAAAAATTACAAAGAATTCTGTCTTGCATTTTCAGAGCTTCCTCTGTCATTTTTCGTTGATAATTCTATTGTTCTTTCCTTACTTGCGATATAAAAGAATTATAGTGATAATCTTGGAGGGATTCCGACTCTCTCCCGCGGTTGTTCCCACATTGGGTTTTCCGCGTCACCAAATTTCCTTGTGTCGATCTTTTTATTTCTCGCCGTTTATATTTATTTGCATCGTTTATTTAGACCAATTATCGTTATAGACCGATCGCTTTGACCCACCGTACTAAAGTAATTAGTCGGTAAATTTTTACCAAAACAATTTGGCGCCCACCGTGGGGCATAGTGATCAATCTCTATAATCGAGTTTCGCAAATTCACTTGTTTGTTATCATGGCAGGAACCAGTAAAAGTTCGCCAGTCACCCAGGGAGCTCCAGCGCAAAACTCAGGAGGAACGCCGCTTCTAGTGTCTTCTGGTCCAATAAGCTCGCTTGCAGCAACCAGCCTCATGGCACCTGCCAGCATGTCTACCAAGAACACACCGCCATCGCCCAGACCTCCGCAGGTGCCTAGAGCGTCAGCAGCATCCAGCCTATCAAAGTCCGGCAGAGAGAATAGTCCTAACAGGAGCCAGGCAGTTGTCAGGACCCAGGAAGGATTTTCCAGTGAAGCCTCCTAGAAGTCAGGAGCCTCGTTGATGGACCCAGTGCAGATGATGATAGAAGGAATGGACACCTTGCGCCAGGCCGTAGAAAGCCTGAAAAGGGATAACCAGGACCTCAGGGACCAGATTGCAACCGTGGTCCACAACAGGACTACACCTCCTAGAACCAGGAATCGGACTCTCAACGAACGACCACCTCAGCGGGTTCCGTCAGAGTTAGTCACAAGACTGGACCTTGAAGGAGTACCTTCCAGAGGAGCCGTAGAGCCTAGTGGACTAGGGTTCCTGTCATATGATCAATCATCCAGCCTGCACCAGACACCAGGTAGTACTTTGCCCAGTCACCTGTCGGGAACTAACTTGCAACCTTTTGCCGGAACACCCTCCCAGCAGACGACGGGATGGAATCCAGGATCCAGCACAAACATGGCAAGTCCATCGACCAGCTTTTTCACTGGAGGAACCTGGACAGGAGGAATTCCCTTTCAGCAGGCACCAGAATGGCAACCAGGATCCATTATCAGCGCGACTCCTCTGGTAAGCCAACCAAATGATCAGCCCCTAGCAGGAGCCTAGAGCGGAGGTACCTCCTCTGGTTTCCTTCCTCCTGTCTCCAACCCACTTCCAGGAGCAGCTAGCTTGATGGAGCAACAATACCTGGAACTGGGGGATATGATATACAAGATACCTGGCGTAGCACGCCCCTTGGATAGAGCATCTCGAGATAGCTATGCGGATTCCCCCTTCGTGGATGATATATCTCTCACTAGCGTCCCAAAAGGATGCGCACCACCGGCGATGACACTCTATGATGGAACCACGGACCCCATCAATCATGTCAACCATTACAAACAAAAAATGATGGTGATAACAGCGACAGGGCCCTTGAAGGAAGTTTGCATGTGCAAGGGGTTCGGATCAACACTGTCCGGAGCAGCCTTGCAATGGTTCGTCAGCCTACCTAACAAGAGCATAGCAAGCTTCGCTGATCTGGTCAATATATTCCACCAGCAGTTTGCCAGCAGTAGGAAGCCAGAGAAACAATCCAGCGACCTGTATCGAATAGTCCAGGAGGCTGGAGAAACCATCCGAGATTATCTGAACCGATTCAACAGGGAGAAGGTGTCCATACTAGGATGCGATGTAACCACCGCCATACAAGCCTTCCGCCATGGACTCCACCCCAACTCAGATCAGTTATACCAGGAACTAACCAAGAATCCTTGCAAAACCTTCGAGGAAGTTCAAAGAAACGCATTGGGAGCTATAAGACTGGAAGAGGATCCAGTACCCAGGAGAGCCATCTATGAAGCAGATCGTACATCCAGGAAGGCTCCAATAGAAAAGCGGGGAGAAAGATCCAAACCTTACAGCAGGCCCATCACCAAAGTGTCTGGAGGCTCCGGAAGAAGAGACGGATCTGAACCGCCTCCTCCCAAGGTGAGCGAGTATGGGTTTTCTACCAATATTGCAGGTGTGCTCAAGGCCCTCAAGGAAATACGTGGAGTAAGGTGGCCCAAAAAGAAGGCTGATGAATGCTCCAATGATAAGAGAGATGCCAGCAAAAAGTGCGAGTTCCACGATGACATAGGCCACGACACCGACGAATGCTACACCCTGAGAAAGGAGGTCAGATTCCAGTATGATCAAGGAAACCTGGACCACCTGATGCCAGGAGGCTCCACAAAAGTAAATTCGGCGAGTCAGGTTCTGCCTTCTCCTCCCCCTCTGTGTACTAGAACTGTGAGTTTCATAACAGGAGGCTCGGAATTGTGCGGATTAACTTACTCAGCAGCAAAAAGACATGCCACCCAAACCAAGGGAGATAGGCCAGAATCCTCCTGCAGAGTCAGCCGCCTGGATCTCCCGGCAGTCACCTTCGACGAAACAGACGCTCAGTCCGTCCCAGAACAGCACCATGACGCGCTAATCATCACACTCCCGATAGGAAATTGCATGGTGAAAAAGATCTTGGTAGATACAGGAAGCTCTGTCAACTTGATCATGTTGGAAACACTTAAGGCCATGGGTTTCAGTGAGAAGGACCTGGCGAAGAAGGCCATTCCCTTGGTCGGCTTCAGCGGAGAAACAAAGCACTCACTAGGGGCGATAGTAATCCCCACCTACGCGGAAGGGGTCAACAAACAGGTAAGGTATTTGGTTATCGATGGGCCCTCTACTTACAATGTGATCCTTGGTAGGCCCTGGATCCACAAAATGAAGGCGATACCCTCAACCTACCACCAATGTATAAAGTTTCCAACACCCTGGGGAGTACAAAAGATATGAGGGGATCAGGAAGATGCTAAGGATTGCTACAAGATAGCTCTAAAGCCCACAGCCAGAGCGCCAGCATAGCAATTACAGAGACAGAGCATTCAGGAGGAGTACATCGAGCCTCCACAGGCGGAATTAGACGAAGTTAGCCTGGATTCCCTGCACCCTGAACGGACCGTATTGATTGGCTCAGAATGCACAGGTATGATCCGACAAGAACTTGTCAGGTTGCTGAGAACTAACATGGACTGTTTTGCTTGGTCGCATAATGATATGGTAGGAATAGACCCTAATGTGATAATCCACAAGCTGAGTGTGGATCCAAGCTATAAACCTATCCAGCAAAAGAGGAGAAAGTTTGCTTCTGAGAGGAACCAGGTTATAAATCAGGAGGTAGATAGTCTGCTCGCCGCAGGTAAAATTCGAGAAGTAAGATACCCGGAATGGTTGTCCAATGTGGTGGTGGTCCCGAAGAAAAATGGTAAGTGGAGAGTTTGTGTTGATTTCACGGACTTGAATAAAGCTTGCCCCAAGGATCCCTTTCCACTACCGCATATAGACGCCATGGTAGATGCTACAGCGGGGCACGAGATGCTCACATTCCTCGATGCTTGGAGCGGCTACAACCAGATAAAGATGCACCCTGACGACCAAGAAAAGACACCATTCAGGTCAGAACGAGGTATCTATTGTTATAATGTAATGCCTTTCGGTTTAAAGAACGCAGGTTCCACATATCAAAGGTTAGTAAACATGATGTTCAAAGAGCAAATTGGCCGCACCATGGAAGTGTACATCGACGATATGGTGGTAAAATCAAAACAAGCTGCACAGCACGTCGACCATCTAGCTGACACATTCAGCACCCTGAGAAAATACGAAATGAAGCTGAATCCTTCAAAGTGCACCTTCGGAGTCTCCAGTGGACAATTCCTAGGGTACATGGTCACTCAGAGGGGGATAGAGGCAAGCACCGAGCAGATCAGAGCCCTACTCCAGCTAGAGTCACCTAAGAAACCTAAGGGTGTGCAGCGATTAACAGGAAGAGTAGCAGCCCTCAATAGGTTCATAGCAAGGTCCTCAGATAGATGCAAACTTTTCTACGACATACTGAGGAAGAGCCAAAAATTTGAATGGATGGAGGAGCATGAAAAAGCCCTTAACGAGCTGAAACGATATCTCAGCACCCCTCCACTCCTTTCAAAACCAGAGCCGGAGGAGCCACTGTTTCTATATCTATCTGTAACTGAGGTGGCAGTTAGTGCAGTTCTGGTTCGAGAGCAGGAAGGAGCACAACATCCTGTCTATTACGTCAGTAAGTCTCTGCTTCCTGCAGAGACCAGGTACACTTCACTCGATAAACTTGTACTCGCTCTCGTTTCAGCATCCTATAAATTGCGTCCTTATTTCGAATCTCATGCTATCTCGGTTGTAACTAACTATCCTCTGAAAGCTATTATGAGAAAACCAGAATTGTCAGGAAGAATGGCAAAGTGGTCTGTGCATTTGAGCGGCTACGACCTGAAGTATGAGCCTCGCACAGCGACCAAGTCTCAAGCACTAGCAGATTTCGTATCCGACTTCTGCCCATCCCTCCAGACCCAGGCAGAAAAAGATATCCTCACCCTGGAGGAAGACAAAGGCGAACAGGTATGGGAGATGAATGTGGATGGAGCCTCCAATGCTAGGGGGACAGGAGTCGAATTGGTCCTCAAGTCACCTCGAGGGGACCTCATCGTCCAGGCAGTTCGATGCGAATTTAAGGCGACCAATAACGTAGCTGAGTATGAAGCTTTGATCCTAGGCCTCCAGCTGGCCCTGGATCTTAAGATCAGGCACATCATGGTATACAGCGACTCTCAACTTATTGTCAACCACGTGAATGGTTCCTATGAAGCCAGGGACCCAACGATGATGGCATACCTAGAGGTTACAAAGGAATTGAAGAGCAGGTTTGCTACTTTCGATATCAAGCAAATTCCCCGGGATCAGAATGCTGAGGCAGATGCACTAGCTGCCCTGGGGGCAACATTCAAACCAGGAACAATCTCTATGATACCCATTGTACATGTTCTGGAGCCTGCAATCCCAGAAACTGAACAGAAAAACAAGGTGCCAGACAATAGTAGCATCTGCACGCAAGAGACGCAGGAAGCAGAAATCCTCAGCAATACAACTGACCAAGAGCAAACCATAGATTGGAGGAAACCCTACCTGGACTGGTTACAAAATGACATCCTACCACCAGATAAACATGAGGTAAGAGGTTTTAGAATGAGAGCATCCAGGTTTGTACTAATTGATGGTGTGCTGTTTAGGAAATCTTTGGCTGGACCCTACCTTAGGTGCCTCGATAAGGAAGAGTCTCAGGCTGTTTTGCATGCTCTCCACGCCGGAGAGTGTGGAAACCATGCAGGGGGCAGGAGCCTGTCCAATAAGGCCCTAAGGCATGGGTACTTCTGGCCCACAATGCGAAAGGATGCTATGGAATTTGCAAAAAAATGCGACGCCTGCCAGAGGCATGCCCACGTGAGCCACCAGCCTGCAGAGCCACTACATCCAGTCATTTCACCCTGGCCCTTCATGAAGTGGGGGATGGATATCGTGTGCGGATTGCCAAGAGCACTAGGAAGCAAGACTTATATGCTCGCCATGACGGATTACTTTTCCAAGTGGATCGAGGCAAAGTCGTTTTCCGAGGTCAAGGAAGCTCAGGTGATATCTTTCATTAAACGCAATATTATTTGCAGGTTTGGCATCCCGTCGGAGATAATATGCGATAATGGCTCTCAATTCATTGGAAATAAGACAGAAGCCTTTTGCGCTAGATGAAATATTTCACTACTAAAATCTGCCCCCAGGAACCCCCAATCCAACGGGCAAGCTGAGTCTAGCAACAAGATCATTGTGGAGAATCTAAAAAAGAAGCTGGAAGAAAGAGGGGGCAAGTGGGCAGAGGAGCTGCCTCTAGTCCTTTCGGCAGACAGGACGACGCCCAAGATTTCAACAGGCCAGACTCCTTTCAGTTTGGTATTTGGAGCCGAGGCAGTTATCCCGTCGGAGGTCAGGGTCCCTACTCATAGGTATGGGTGCATAACGGAGGATCGGAACCAAGTAGAAATGACGAGCAACCTGGATACAATAGACGAGCTCAGAGCCAGCGCCCAGATCAGAATGACATCATATAGACAAACGGTGGCCAGGAGCTACAACAAAAATGTAAAACTCAGGACCCTGTAAGTAGGGGATTTGGTCTTAAGGAGGGTCTTCCAGAACACTAAGAACCAGCAAGCAGGGAAACTTGCCTACAATTAGGAGGGGCCATACCAAGTGGAAAGCGTCGTTGGAAACGGAGCCTATCGACTCATGACAATGGAAGGAAAGATGGTTCCTAGGTCATATGGAACATCAAACACCTGAAAAAATACTTCATATGAATGGCAAATGCGATTAGCAAGCCAGGTACCTAGTCTATCGGAAATAATTCCACCGGTCTATGAGATTTGTTAAAACACAACGAGTTTGAATTTTAAACATATTTCAACACTTTTAAAGAAGTTTAAATTTTCAGTTTAGGATTATTCAATTACGTCAAAATTATTTCGTTATGTTTTCAATTTAGAATTCTTTCACCTATGTCATAAACTTTTTTGAAACAAATCTTGCAGAACTGGTTCGATATGAATTTACATTTTCGATAGAAAGGAGCGTGGGTTATGGCTAAGTACGCAGAACAAGGACGAGTCAGCCTCCAGTGCAACTTAGCACCCACACAAGCGGGGCTCCTCTGAAACAGAGCGGGCAATTAAATCCCAGAGCCTCCAGTCAAACGAAGCCGGCAACAAAAGCAAAAGGTGCATGCACAATAAAAAGAAACAAAGGTACACCTGAAATGGCAATACACATAGCATTGTATGAAAAGCATAAGTACCACATTGCCTAGGCTCCAGACAGCCCACAAAATATCAAAGTACGATATGCTCCCTTGAGCAAAGCCAAAAAGTACGATAAGAAATTGATCATAAGCTAATACTAATCATGCCACGCAGGGCCCAAAAGTCGAAGTTGAAAAATAAAACAGGTCCCAAGAACCACATCAGTCAAGCAAGACTTGCTCCACGGCAGCAACCACAGATTCCTGAGGAGGCTGGACCACAGGAACCTGTTCCCCAGCAGAAATCAATCCAGGGATAATCTCTACTAGGCCTTCCTCCTCAGCAACAGGAAACTCAGCATCCTCTTCCAGAGCATCAATATTGAAGTTTGGACGAGCAAGCGGCAATATAAGCCAGGGCCCTAGATAAGTTAGCCTTCTACTCCTTCAGCGCCCTATTCTCAGCAATACAAGAAGTAATGACCTCAACCACCTGGGAAAGTTGCGCTTCAGACTCCTTGAGCCAACCAAGAGCATCCTTCAGAAGGCGCAAACTGCCCTCGAGATGAGCAAGCTTCTCACGGAGAAGGAGAGAAATCTGCAAAAGACTGGTGAGGTAGGAAACATGTAAGGTCTCAGGATGAAAAGAAAAATGGGAAGGAAGCAACCTCGAAGACGTGTTCAGTTCCAAGATCAGCCATTTCTTTAAGGGGCCTCTTCTCCAAAGATGCATGAAGACCAGGAGGCAGTAATCCCTCTAACAAAGGTCACAGCCCCACGCTTTTGGAGTAGAGTCCTCAGGAAGCTTCAAAGTCAATTCAGCAGGAGAGGCACCAGAAGTAGTAGGAATAGACGAACTCCTTCGTAAAGGGAGCAGAATCGCCGAAAGAGTAACTTCAACAAGTTCAGGAGAGGTAGCAGACCTTTTTTGAGGAACCAGCGTCAGCTTCTGAAGAGGAACCAACTTTCCTCTTGGAAGCAGATTCTGGGAGCAGAAGAGCATAAAAAATCAAGGATATCTAGGAGTCGGCAATAATCAGGTTGAAGGAAAGACAAAACCAAAAAGCAAGTAAGGAAAATAAGAGAACAAAGAAGTGGCGAAAAGGCAGGCACACCAAATACCTGAGGTAGACCGCCATTTGGAATACGAGTAACCAGCAGGAGCAGGAAGACAAAGAAATTCTGGGTGCAGAGCCGGAGTTCAGACTTATGCCCGGAGTGTCCAGCAGACATGTACTGGATCCAGCAGCAGCAACCTGTTCCTGCGGGATAACAACAGAGGCTCCAGCACGATGACAGAAGCGCCTAGAACCTAGAAGATTAATTTTCCTCCTCATCTTAAGGTTGAGAAAGAAAATTGGGGGCAATTGTTAGGGATAAAAAAAATAATATCATAAATCTCATGTGAGATGCACATGGACAATTTGGAAGTAGAAGACCATTGGAAAAGCAAGAGGTGGGCCGTGCAAATGGTACATTGAACATATACAGGAGTATTTATGGAGAAAGACCAAGTCTACCATTGGAAAATGAACAATTAATTATGGGCTTTGGGAAATAAAGTGGGAGGAAAATCTTATGCAAATTGGGCTATAAAAGAAAGGCAAGAACACAGCAAAAGAAATACAATTTCGGCTGGGCTACACTCAAAAAAATTACAAAGAATTCCCTCTTGCATTTTGAGAGCTTCCTCCGTCATTTTTCGTTGATAATTCTATTGTTCTTTCCTTACTTGCGATATAAAGAATTATAGTGATAATCTTGGAGGGATTCCGACTCCCTCCCGCGGTTGTTCCCACATTGGGTTTTCCGCGTCACCAAATTTCCTTGTGTCGATCTTTTTATTTCTCGCCGTTTATATTTATTTGCATCGTTTATTTAGACCAATTATCGTTATAGACCGATCGCTTTGACCCACCGTACTAAAGTAATTAGTCGGTAAATTTTTACCAAAACAATACGCATAATTTATTCAACAAAAATAACAGCCAATGAAATCGCATGAAAGTAATAGCCAATGAAAACGCTCGAAAACATCCTCTTTTAAGTATATAGATAGATTACCATATGTCTCGATAGAAAATTATGTCACGATCAGTAGCGGATCCATAAAATTATATTTCTCATAATCAAAATATTTTAAGACGATTTTTGCATAAAAAAGTACACATTTTATTTTGTTTTAGCCTAAAAATTTGACAAAGTACCAAAAAAAAAAACTCCACTTTCCGAGTGTCTTGAACCCCGGAAGAGCAATGGTCATTGATTTTTTTCTTTTAACCAATACTTTTTAGAAGACTTATTTAGCCCTAGATGGATTACATTTCTACCTCCGCCCCTGCGTCCACCAATTAGAACTTTGAGGGCTTTATGATAACAATTGATAAACTCTTAATTTCACTAATTAATAATTAACAAACCTTAATTGATGGGGCACCCCGAGTTGACTTGACCCGCATGCCAATCGTATTGTGGAAATTATTTGAGAAGTCTGATTCAACTAACTTCCCCTGTTATTCAATTGATGTTGTTTCTTGTCTGTACGTTGCATTCAATTATTTGAGAGGTTTGCTTTTTCGATATATATAAATACGGAGTACAATAAAGGCCCAGTTCTTTTGGACTTCAAGTCACTTAATTTCAGATCGCTTCAGATCCTATAAGTTCAGTTCAGTTCAGTTCATATCCATTAAGTTCAG
>JAGPOY010001087.1:0-18939 GCA_018983105.1 Silene uniflora
TTTTTTTTTTACTTACACTAGACTAAATTATTGCAAAATATAATAAAAAATGTATGTGACAAAATTAATTTGCAAACAAACAAATTTATACTCAATTATCATGTTTTGAATTTATTTGGAATGAAATTAGCTTAATTAGCCACTTTTAATAATTAATTAAAGAGGAGAAAGTTCACTTAACCATTTAAATATTAAGTTTTTTTGGTGTATTTGTCCAACTAGTCTATTTTTTTACCAATTTGTCCAAACATGGATTTTTTTTACCAAATTGTCCACACTCCTTAAGTTTTTTTACCAAATTGTCAATTTGGCCAAATTTGATCAGATGTTATTCGGCATATTCGATTCACTCTTACATATTTTAAATTAAATTTACTCCATAACTTTAGTTAGTTTATAATCTTTTAACATGACTCAAAATCTAATTCATTACTCCCTTAATCCCGGTCTTGGACTTTGGTACAAAGATAATAAGTAGAAGGGGGAGGGGATTATTTAAGTGTTGTTGACTTGTTGTTGAGTGACAAGTAGATAATTGGTTATGTGGGTGCTCAAGTTAGCCTTCAAAATTTATTAAAGAAATCATGCTAAATTGCAAATAAAAAAAAATACACTAAATAATTGATAACTAATTGTATATTTTTAATCATGTATAAATAATTGTATATTTCGATTGTCTTGCAAAACAGCTCCATGTTTTTTATGGTCTTTCTGCTTGTGTGCGTATTGAGGTCTATGGCTCTATGCTGCTTAGAAAAGGGTTCTCTTTGATTGTGCTCTATCTCTATGGTCTTTTCTTATTTGGTGCGGGTTTTACAGTTTGAATACAATTAATGTCGTTTGTCATCTATCTTATGTTAAGCCTTTTACTAGTTCTGAACTTTGTCTTTTGGTGCTTTTGGTTGGAGGTTGTCAGCTCAGTTTATCTTGAGGTGGTGTCTTTTCACTGGTTAATTTCTTTGGTCGAGTGTTAGGTGGAGGTTGTTTGTCTGGGTTTGTGTTGTGGCAGATAGATTGGGTGTAGACGTGTAGTAGTCTCTTCTCTAAAATCCCTTCTTTGTTAAGTTTTCTTGTTCTATAATAATTCCTTCTTTAAGTTTAATAGTCTTTCTGCATTCTTAAGTCTCCAAAATTCTCATGCTTTCATTATGGCATATCAATTAATTTTAGTTGGGCTTGGGGACATGTTTCACGGAGAAGATTGCCCCGAGATGGATGAACTCCTTGATCATGCCACTATGGAATGTGGGGTGCCATCGTTTCAAAGTGTTGGCGTCCTCAAGGATAAGGGAAACATATTTTTTTAAAATGGGCACTATGCTTGCTCTAGCTTACTTTCACTATAAAATCGCTCTTAAATTTCTCTTGCTTATGGGTACTCTAGCCAATTCTGATGAACCATCTGCAATTTCTCTTGCCCTCTCTCTCTTTTTGAATTTGGCAGCGAAGACCCCTTATTACAAACAAGTTTGCTGGTACTGCACTTTGATTCTGTATGTTGATCCTTCAAACGTTAAAGCTCTCTACCGAAGGGGGTTAGCTTTTAAGCATCTGAATCTCCTTTCGAAAGCTGTTGCTGATTTTGAATGTACTCTCAAATTTAATCCTCATAATAAAGATATTTCCCGAGAGCTACAAGTGGTGGTTGATCGTTTAGCTATCAACTCAAATGGAAAAAGAGAATCTTCTCAAACCTATCCTCCTGGCATTGTAAGGAAAGGCAAGAAGCCCTTGTTGTCCCCAACTTCGTCTGCTGATTGCATCCCTGATAGTTTATCTGAGGTGGCTATGGTTTCTGAGAGTAGTCATGTGCCTTGCGAGATTATCAATGAGACCGTCTACTCAACCTGCTCACAACCATCTCAAATCAAATTTACCAACAAGAAGCATCAAACTGATCCTCTTGTCATTGAAAGAAAATGCAAGAAGCCCTTGTTGTCACCGACTTCGATTGCTGATTGTGTTCCTCTTAATTTACCCGCCGAGGTGCCTTAGGTGTCTATGGATTCTGAGCGCTGCCATGTGCCTTGCAAAGTTGTCAATGAGCCCACCTACTCAATCAGCTCAAAACCATCTCAAATCAATTTAACCAACAAGAAGAAGCCCCATAATCAGCTACATCTTTCATCTAAAGATTATGAGAATATAATGCAGGGCAAAACTTTTGATTTCTTTCACCCTAGGTCCATGTCTATCATGAGGGTCCGTCCCCTCAACCCGAAAACTATCTAGACGGGAACTCCCCTGGAAGATATTTCAGGGACAGCAGAAGTTCCCACTTCTTCTCCTTTGTCGGAGAAACCTTATACAAACTTTGATGTCAAGCAGACTGCTACGTTGGTTCAAAAGGATGTCAAGTTCCAAGTTGATAAGAAGAAAATAGAGTCTTCTGATTCTTCCCATGTAAGCAAAGTATCTATAACCACCTTTAAATTTGTAGCGGTCGAGAATCACTACTTGAATAACAAATGGAGACATAATGAAGGTCGGCCCCAAGGTAAGGGCCGCAAGAGCCAAGCTTTTACTACTTCCAGAAAGCGATCATTGGTTTCCGTCGACTTTTCAACTTCAGTTTGCATATTTGCTAACTCTACCACCATGGTTACAAGGACTAAGCAAAAGGAGGTTCACTCGATAGAATTTGACACCCACTATCATCAACCTTTTAAGAAAGGTCGTGTTCACTCTTCTGTTACGACTTGGTCCATCTTTTCATCGGTGCGTAAAATCGTAAATGCATGCTTATAATACTCCATTAGTTCCACCATTTGTTATCTATTCATTTTGGTAGAAGACTAAGGAAATGAGGAAAATAATGATAAATTAAAGCATTTTCACATGTTGACGCGTCCACGTCACATGTTTATATTTATTTGTATAAAACTTATTAAAATTAAAAATAAACAATAATTGAATAAATATTTTTAATCGAAATATGATAACAATTGACCGAACATAAGGAGTATTCCTTACCTAAGAGTCTAACACAATCACAATGGATATATTTGACTTCTACCACTCCTTTACAACATTGTGAATTTGTGATAGGAAAGATATATACATAGCTAAACACAATGGAGTCAGTCAAAGATAGACAAGCACTTATTCTTTGAATTTATTGCCCTTGTTCTTTGAATTTAATTGGAATTTTGGATTACCCTTCTCATTAGTCATGTCATTGCTATTGCACGAGTAGAGATTATTTGGGACCCTAGTAATAACCAACCATCCATGTTGCTCACATTTTAGAACAATTTTTATGGCTATGCTTTGTCCACATACAAAGTTGCCAATTACAAATTTTAATTATTTGACAATTATTAATCCTTTTGTTTTATTTGCACTACTCCTTTGACTCTTGATATTGTTAATTATGATCATTGTTATCAAGATTATGATTCTATTTTGTAATTCTACAATCTTATAACCCAAATTCCAAACTGTTATGACCGATCTATATCAAAATTAAAACTTTTACGATGTTAAATTGTAACACCGGCCAAAAAAAGACTACTTTCGTCTTGTTCCTTATGAATGTAGCGTCATAGAGGCTATCACCGGCCGATCTATCACGACGGTACGAGCGATAGCGTTTAAGGTCAAGGTCCCTACTAGATTGATGAGTAGCAACTAGCATTTAGGTAAGGTGGCTTTCGGTAATCATTAAACCACAGTAAAGGCCACAACGTCGCACCACGTCTACTCACCAAATATATGAAGATTAATTGCCAGGCGATTTGGGTGTCGGCAACCCACAAAAGGGCGTGCAAAGACACTTTAAGGATAATGCAAATGTTTGAAATGAAATGGTTTCATACTTATTTGAGAGTTTGATATATCTATGTGTCTTGCTTGTGGCTTGTGACAGACATTATCCATCACAAGCTGAAGACGAATAGTACTCCTCTCATAATAAAGCAAATAGGAGGACAAGCGGGGTGAAAATGGAGCTTACCATGCATAGTGCCACTTGTATATTGTGAGAGGGCATAATCCGTCTTCAACTTATGACGGATAGTGCCCGTCTTCAATGAGAATTTGTGATGATCTATTTATCAATCAAATATAAACCACTTTTCATACATACTTTCGCATTTTCAAAATAGAATTTGTCTTTTAGTAAAACTAATCGGCGAGAAAAAAAAGCCCGCTCATGTTGGCATGTGGAATCTAGCTAGTAGTAAACGGCAGCACTTGCTACCCCAAATTTTAAAAAAGGGCTAAGATTATCGATTTTTCCTACCCTAAACTCTTAAATATGGACTTTAAAATAACTATAAACCAATATGGGGAAAATTCGCTACTCCAAAATTTTATTTCTAGGTTCGCCCCTAACGACTAACACTCATGTAGGGGTGTTTATTGGTTCGGTCCTGGATCGGAAAAGACCGAACTAAGTGAACCAAAGACCAAACCAAGGAAAAAAAGGTAAACCGAGCCGCAATTACGTTAGTTCGGTCCAGGCTAGACCGCGTATATGAGTGGCCCGGACCGAACGAAATGGACCAAATTCAGATTTAATTATACAAATATGTTGATAAACAATCATTTACATGATATTATAAATTTATTAATCCAAAATAATAGTAAGATAGTTTGTCTAAATTATAAATTTCAATTAATTAACCAAAATTTATAACTTTTTAAAAAAATACAGGCACATAAATATATATTACAAATTAGTTTGGCCTGTCGTCCGGTCCACAGTCCATTCGGTTTGGTCCAGGACCGGACCAAAGACCTATTAACAAAAATGGTTGAACCGTGGACACTGGACCAGACCAAATAAATAATGGTCCGGTTTGGTCCAAACCAAATTACGCGGTCCATTCTAGTCTTCAGTCCGGACCATCAAGTGAACATCCCTATGCTGACAAAGAATTAAAGGTAGACACTTTGTTTATAAATTTGTGTTAGTAATAATAGGCATTTTATATTTTAGGTGAATACAAATTAGTAATTTAAAAATTTTCTTTAGAGATATCTAAGGTTTTATAAACTTTTAAAATTGATTTATTTTTATTTACGCTTTATTATTTTTTCCTTATTTATTTTTCTATTATTATTTTATTGATCGATCGATATTATTTGAAAAACCCGTAGTTTTACGTCTAGGTTTAAATTGAGTGATCGATATTATTTTAACAGTAGGTCTTGCTTGCGACGGGTCGGATCTTGCGACGGGTATTTTGTGAGAGGAAATGGGTAGAGGGGACAAGGTGGGCACCCCCCCATGTGTTTCTCCACTCACCCTTGATGGGTATTTTGTGAGAGAATATGGTACCCGTCACTCATTTGTGACGGATAGTGTCCGTCACAAAGGAGAATTTGTGTTATTTTAATTAGTTTCTGCATGTACTCTCTCTCTCATACAAACCAAATGTAACACTTGCTTTATCACACTCGCCGAGACACGTTTTGTAACGTGAATATCTTTAGTTACACGTTATTAAAAATTATGAAAAATTGATATTGTTATAGCCATTCATGACGATAAATCAAACAAGATCTCACATGACTATATTTTGTCTTATAGATTAAGAATAATATTAAAAATTTCGTACGACGATAAATGTCAAAAAACAAGTGTTATCAAAGCCGTAGTATATGCATGTATGATTGGTACGTGAACAGTGGAACACCCATTCTAATTTGTGTTTCCAATTATCCCATTATTATCGTATAGGCCATTATTTGGTGCACGCATGTAACCTGCAACATGCCAACATTCTCCCACCGCCCCGGTTGATTAGCTACCAAGTTCTAATGTTTCAAGGCTCATTTCATTTTCTGTGTCATATTGGGCAATTTTTATGCATTGTGGTGAATTCAGTTATCGCAAATTCTTATTTTAGATGGGTCGTTTTTCGTCTGAAATAAAACGGATTAAATGTAGTCATTTTACGATAAAATGTTACTATTTTCTGATAAAATATTACCATCATTTTCAGGGTAAAAAGCGCTAACTTTAGTTATAACATTTTGTCATTAAATGGTTGCATTCTATAAAAAAAATGGTGACATTACTCCGTCTTATTTCAGACTGTCTGAAGCAAGACTTATTGGTAAATACTCCCTCCTACCCGAAATAACTATCCCATTTGGAGTTTGACACGAAAATTAAAAAATGGAGTTAAATAATGAAAAATATTGTTTGGGGTAAGAAGAAAGCGAGTTAATAACGAAAAGAAATTGGTTAAGAGTAAGTTGGGTTGTAAATAATGAAAAGGGCAAAGGTAGGAAAGTCGTTAAATCTGTCCAAATATGGCAAATGGAACATGAATAGACAAAAATGACAAATGTGACAGATATTTCGGGTAGGAGAGAGTAGTATTCTTCATACTTCACTCGTTTAATTATAAGATTTGATTTGATTTATGTCCTTTCATAATATGGCTCAAAATCAGTCATTTCAAATTTGGTTTAGGACAAATCATTCATGTCTCATAATCTCGCATTTAAATCCTTTTTTATTCAACATTCTTGTTAATTAGTATCGATCGATCCATTCGCCTTCTTCAATTTTATCGAGTAATAACGAACATGAAAAAAATATTACTCCGTATACGCAAACGGCACAACATCCGATCCGCCGCAATAGTACAATGGTAATACTTAAATGGTAGTGAAGCTTCTGCTTAACAGTAATTAATAGCAAGTCTTTCTTGTAACGACTATATTATCTGTGGTACGTTGATAACTAATTACTAGGATGATTGAGAAACTGACTGTATAATGGGCCGGTTCCTTTACCAAATCGCTTTTGTCATTTTCCTACTTTGGATTTCCACCTCTCACTTTGGGCCTTGTGCTCTCATTTACAGGGACAGAGTATTCGTTCCTACAACCATTAACCTCATAATTTTTCATGAAGAATCATTTCCATTTCTTTTCTTTTCTCTCCATTTGCTCTTATAAACTCATTTAATAATATTATCTTTTCTATGGTTTATTAACCCTTTATTTCTGTGTATAAATCATGAACTGTTTGATGTTGGCAGGATATAATCTAGACCGTTGATAAGTAATGACCTCTCCATTTCTTTTTAGAAAATGGAGATGAATTTGATTCATAATTTTCTTGTGTAAGATTTCATATGATAATAGGAGTTGATAAAAGATATTGTATTTAAGTGTACAATGACATTTATAGGTAAATGATACGCTATTCACTCTCTCACAATTTGAGTGGCATTAGTAAAAAACTAAAAACGATAGTGGATTTATTATTACCCTATTTATATCTATGTAGAGTACTCTTCATTTTTTTTTAAATATATAAGTTTTCATCATAAAATATAAGGTTATCAAATCAAAATAAATTAAAGACCTAATTATTATTATTGAACCTTGTAATTTGGTTGCCGATGTAGGAGTTTAATTACACCGGAGTTTGCTAGGTAATCCAACTTGAAAACTCCTTAGAAAATTGAATACCTACATCATAGCAAAAATCAGAGCATCTCCAATGGTAAGCAACAACCATACTAGCTTAACTTTCCACATAAGATTTTTTAAGCTACAACACTTTCAAGCTACAAACTCTTCCAATGGTTAAGCTACTAAGTTGTTGCTTAGATAAACACACATACATTTATTTAATTGGTGCATTTCTCTTTGTGGGTCCATTTGAGCTACTAGCTCCATGGAGCTACTAGCTCAATTTAAGCTAGTCCATGTTGAGTGCTCCAATGGTTAAGCAAGTAGCTTGAAATCTTTTTTATTTGCAAGCAAGTCCTTTTAGGTAACCATTGGAGATGCTTAACAAAAAAATTAGCAACCAAACAAGTTCCAATTTTCTAATTCAAGGAATTTTACGATTCCCATAATTTCCAAGGGGCAACCAAACAAGGCCTAGATAATTGTAAACCATAGTGCAAAATTGCAGAAAATGGCACCTATAATTTTGTTAGTATACCTTTCATTTGATATATTAGACTATTCGGGCAAATTTGATCATTTTTTCATACGTTGGTTGTCTCAATTAAAGAAGAAAAATTGAGAAATTTAATATAATATAATTAAAGTTGTAAAGCGAAGTATTTGAGCACGAAGTATATCAGACTATATTTGTAAATAACTCTATAAGTGAATGTGAGAAATTTAATAATTGGGTTGTGTATAAGTTAGTTTTGAATTCCTAACTTAATACCAAATATATGGAAGATATTAAATCGTTAAATCAACCCATTGAGTTATATTATATATATCAAAACCCTTATATTTAAAGTATACTTGTAATTTAAAAATCACCCGTTTTTTTTACCATTATTTTATCCATAAAGAGCTATTTATTGGTCGTCTTATCAATTGGAGATTTTCCAATAAGCTTGATAAGTAACATAATTGGAACTCGTAATACACAATACGTACATTTTCAAAACTCATACGGAGTATGAGAATTTGACAATGGTGCAATTATAATTAGACCTGGCAAAAGTATACCGAACCCGAAAAATCGATCGAAAGTACCTGAATCGACACCCAACTGTACATCTGAAAGGTAAAACTGAACTTCACCCCAAAACCTGAATCGACCTGAATTGATTCGAAATCGAACCGAATTCGTAATATCCGAAATAGACCCAAAATCGAATAAACCTGAACTGTTCAACCTGAACTGTTTTAATCCGAACCGATATGTACCTGAACCGATTTCAACCCGTTCATTGATGACTAAAACCCAACATTAAAACCCGAAATGACCCGAATGTACCTAGGTGTCACATTTAGGGTGTCTTTTTGTACATGAGTGTCAGCCATTTGACGTCAATGGTTTAATATTATACGTAGTTATACAAAAAAACATTATATATTACTTTTCTTAAAAAAAATATTTGTATTTTTCCAATGTTTTGAATAAATACCTTATCCCTTGACATCCGATCCGATTATGATCTGACTCGAATCTCATCTGCTCTGCTATTGACCCGACTCGAACCTTATTTGCTCCGATATTAACCCGACTCGAACCTGAACCGACCCAAAATATCCACAGCCGATTAAAACTGAAAACTGAATCCAACCTGAGTTGAACCGAACTGAAATCGAAAAAATGGATAAACCGAAATTACCCGATCCAACGAACCCGAACCGAAACCGATCCGATTGACCCGTTTGTCACCTCTAATTATAATGTACAGAGTTGTCTTTAGCTTACAAAATGCATGTTAAACTCAAGTTTTATATGGTTTGAATCTGTATTTAATTATGGCTAAATAACTAAATTTATTCTCCTCTTAGAAAATTCTTCCACAAATGTGAAGCCTTTTTATAAAATTAGTGACTGCTTAAATTGGTCAAGTCAAAGTGATCATCTATATTAGAGATTCAATTTTCTTTTGTCGAATTTAAAACAATAATTTAAATGTTGAGAATTTTATTTAAATTTATAAACTGAGTTGACAAACTTTAACACTACCTCAATTCAAATTATAATTGTTCAAATTTGAAATAAGCTTACAAACCGGAAAATACACATAACAACTTAACTATCACGATATCAAACAACCGACTCAATTTAACTGGACATTAACTCAATTTAACCGAACCCAAACCCGGAATAATCAGACGAAACTATCTAATGCCACACACACAATTTTCATGTCACATGGTAGTTATAAAAAGCTAACCAACCTAACTATTGGCTTACTAATCCATCAAAAGAAGAACAAGAACAAAAACCAGAGAGAAATAGTAACTTGAGGAGTTTTTATTAACAAAGAATTTAATTAATTAATTAATTTATTAATTAAAAACAGTAACACAGGAGGTCTAAAGATGGGGGCAAGCAGCCAGAAGAGAATACCAAACAGTAAACTTTAAATTTCTCCACTCTTTCTCCTCCTCTTTTTCTTCATATACATTCTCCATTAAGAATAGCACTATTCGTATTAAGTTTAAAACAGATCAAATATATACCAAATTATATATTAAGTTACATAAAAAATGTCAAAAATTTTGTTTTTATTAACACAATGTGATGATATTTGACCAATTTTAAGCATCTTAAGTAAGACCTACCGATTTTTCTCTTTTTCATTTCATTTTAATCATATACTAGATTTCACGCCCGGCCGTTGGCCGGGTAATATCAAGAAATAATTTCTGAATTTTTATTTTGATCGAGATTGTTGCTTTGAAAACATTTTAATTATAACGGATATATACCTATATTTTGGTCAATTTGTGTGAGAATTGTTACTCTCCAAAGAACACCGTGGTACAATTGATTGTTTTTCTCGGTAGACCATTTTGCATAATGTTTGGGTAGACCATTTATTGTATATACTGAATTTAGAGAGCAATATCCCCTCCATTAATTGGGACTGATGGAGTATAACATTGTAATCAGGCGCTTTCGGCTTCACACTCATTGTAGTCTAATCGTCTAAAAAGCAACGTATCAAGTGTAAGATATTTTAGGGGAGACAATTTTCAAGCAAAATTAAGCATCGCAGCAAATAATCTTTAGTAGTATTCAAAGTGATAAGGTTAGGAAGATGAAATAATATAATATCGAGTTATTTTAAGTAGATAACTTTTCAATAGTTTACAATTAATACTAATACATATATCTATCTTATTTTAATATTTTACTCCGTATAACTTAAGTAATTCACAAAAGGTGAACCAATGAAATTGTTCCAAAGCAATAACCAATGAAATAGCTCCAAAAGTTCATCTTTTAAGTATATAGATAGATAGATAGATTAAACAACTTAATTTAATTATAGATAGATTTTTGTATTAGACAAATTTTTTATGTTTTTTTAAAAACTTAATTTAATTAGCTTGTTAAATCAGCCAATTAAATTGCATGAAAACAATAATCAATCAAAACGCTCGAAAACATCCTCTTTTAAGTATATAGAGATAGATTCAATCAACAATCAATGATAGTAATTAGTTATTCTCTTTAAAACAAATTAATTACTCCAATATAAATATACAAAGATATACTATAAATAAAAAAACAGCACTACTTATCTTGAATTTATCCCATTTATTTAATTGCTCTCAACTTTTGGTTTTCTAGTAAACTTTGGAGAGAGAAAGGTGGAGCTCTCAAAGCTGTGAATCCCCAAGGTTTGAATCTCCCAAGGTGTGTTTTTGTTTTCTTTTGTTTCTTTAATTTTCTTCATTTTTTTATACTTTTTAACTAATTTAAGATTTACCCATTTCATGATTTAGTGATTTTACTTAGAATTCATGATAAAGTTTAGATCTTTGACTATGTTTAGTTGAAATTAAATGACCCCATTTCTTTGTTTAATTGTAATTGAGATCTGTGTTTTTGGGTTGATCATGAAATGATTTGTTTACTTTTCAATGTTTAATGTTGAAAAGTTTGATTTTTGACAGCTGAATTGTGTAAATTATGATGAAAATGAGGTTGGCATTTTGGGTTTTATGTTGATGATTGAAGAAATTAGGTGGATTGTAGTTCATTTGATAGAACTACAAGTTAGAGATGTATACTTTAAGTGAAGATGAACAATTCTTTGATTCTAAGGATTATGTTACTCCTGTATCTGATTCTGGTTCAGATGGTGTAGAGAATTCTGATTCTGAATCAAGGGTTGTTGAGGATGTGGTGAGGAATTTCGGGTACGAGGTTTGGATTCGGAGTCCGGGGGTGGTTACAGAACGTCGTAAAAAGTTGTTGAGATTGATGGGTTTAGCTCAGAATGATGGGGTAGAGGATGATATAGGTGAGACTTCTGGCAGGTTTGAGGAAGAGATTGTGGATAATAGTAGGGTTATGGAGCAAAGTGAGGCGGTTTTGAGGTCGAGTTTTAGGGACGTGCATTCATCGAGTCAATCTTCAATATCGTGTTGCTCGAGTGAGACCCAAGAGTTGTTTGACATGGCAGTCGAGGAGAATTTGGTCAGACGGATTAGGAACTTGGATGATGGAACGGAGTTTATTGTTGATGAATTCGGGCAGGATGGGTTGCTCCGGAGATTAAGAGAGGTGGGTTCTGGTCGTGCTGTGAGTGGGGAGGAATTTGAGAGGATTCTCGGTCTATCTCCATTGGTTCAACGTTTTATGAGAAGGGATGTTAGATTGACGTCTAATAAGCCGGCAGGGAAAAGGGCAACGAAGAAAGGATGGTTGAGGAAGTTAGGTGTCGTGGCATGCGTTGCTGATACAACGTTAGAAGGGGTCCATCGTGTTAAGTCTGACAGTTCCTTACCGGTTTCAAGGCATAGGTCCCACATTGTTAAGGTTCGTACTAATAGGAAGCGCTCCAAGGAATTTTCAGCTCTTTATATGGGGCAAGATATTATCGGGCACAAGGGTGCTATCTTAACGATGAAGTTTAGTTCCGACGGGCAGCTTCTGGCTAGTGCTGGCGAAGATGGAATAGTCAGGATATGGCAGGTGACTGAGTCTGAGAGGTCAGAGTTAGTTCATGTTTCAGATACTGAGAGTTCACATGTGTATTTTGCGGCAAACCAACTTGGTGAGTTGGAGCCGGTAAGTGTTGATAAAGTGAAAAAAGGGAGATTGAAGAGCTTAAGAAAATCATGGGAATCTGCTTGTGTTATATTCCCGCAAAAAGTTTTCCAGCTGGCGGAGAAGCCTCTTCATGAGTTTCATGGTCATTGTGGTGAAGTCTTGGATCTTTCTTGGTCAAATAGCAAGGTTAGCAACATTGGCAAGGGTCTTAATTTTGTGGGTTCATTAACTTGCTTCATCTTATAAACGATTTCCTTTCTGTGCAGTGTTTATTGTCATCATCAGTCGATAAAACTGTCCGATTGTGGAGGGTTGGGTTTGATCAGTGCGTAAAAGTCTTTGCACACACTAGTTTCGGTACTCCCTTGTTACTAATTTAATTTTACCCAGTCTTCTGTGTTTTGGATCAAACATGAACTTATATGGAATACTTTGTTTGAATCAGTCACATGTGTTCAGTTTAATCCCGTTGATGAGAATTACTGCATCAGTGGTTCTGTTGATGGTAAAGTTCGTGTCTGGAGCACTTCTCGGTGTGAAGTTGTTGATTGGACGGATATAAAAGAAATAGTTACAGCTATATGCTATCAGCCTGACGGAAAGGTTTGCTTTTGCCATGCGATGGTTTTTCTTGTTTGATTTTGAATGTTTGAGTAATCCTGAAAATGCTTGCGATTGTTATGCAGGGGGCAATTGTTGGTTCAATTACTGGGGATTGCTACTTTTATGACACTTCAGGTAAAGAGGTTTCCTATGTGGTTTATAAGCAAATTATAGCTAATATATCTTTTTGGTGTTTTTAGTTAGGTTATCTTCTTGGTTTGTTATTCAGAGTGTCCACTTTTGATGTCTAATTATGGCATTTGTAGAAAGTTTCTCTATTCGCCTATAGAAAATAAAATTTCTAAGTATTTTGATTGGTTAAATTTGCTTTTGGAGCGAAATTTTAGGAAAGCCACATACAAGTCGGATTGGGGTATTTATGAGCAGGTTCATTACAAATACACCCATGTAACTCCATTAGTCATGGTTTGGTTTTAAGGTGACGTGATGACATTTTGTAAATTTGTTATTACAAAGACTTGCCAAAAACACATAAATAATCAAATGAAACGGACTAAAAAGGAGTAAGTAAAAGAATCAAATAGAACAGAGAGAGTACTAGTTTGACATAGTATTCTGGTTATCACTATTTACTGCTATCTGTATCTGATCAACATGTTGCATTGCTGCCGAAGACTTCAATTTTTCTCGCGTGTTGTACAGATAACCGGCTGCAAATGACTAATCAAACATCTTTACATGGTAAGAAGAAGACGCCATCTAGAAGAATAACTGGGTTTCAGGTTGGTACTTTCTCTGCTTTAGTATCTACCAGTAGTTCTCGCATCCTTATTTTTATTATTTTTAAATGATCTCTAAATGCTGTCTGTTTCTGCCTTTGAGTGTCTAGTTTTCTCCTGGTGATCCAAGCACGCTGATGGTCACTACTGCAGATTCACAAGTCCGACTACTTAAAGGGGTTGACGTGGTCTGTAAATATAAAGGTTAGTGGTTTTTTCCATTTTCCTGTTAAAATGGTTGTTATTTGCTTAGATTCTGAGCCTACAGGGAATCGTCTCTTTCAATAACTGACCCCAAGGTTCTTAGGGTTATAATCAGATTAATGACTTATGTAGTTTCAACTAGCAAATCTGACCCGACCGGAAATGATAGAAGAACTTGAACCTTCTTGACATGCCCAATCCTATTCGTCGCGAGATGACCAAAATGACTAGTGAAATATAGGCCTCAAAAGGTATTACCCGAAAAGACACGATTAACTTGACCCATAACAATCGACCAGAGTGAGGCCTGAACTGGAACTACTCTTTCTCAATATGATCCATCAACAAGGCACCTTAAAGGGCATATCCATAAATCCAAAATGGCCTGATTCGAACCCTTCAACTGAAGGACTTGTTTGCCTGCCAAGTCAAACTTAAACTTGCAAGCATGCACTGATCCTCCTTTCTTGTCGGACACATAAGTGTTTTAAGTATATACGGAGTACCATTTTAGGTGATACATAGTTGGGGAATGTGGCGTCAGAGTTACCAACCATAGATCAGACCCTAGTATCAAAATCTTTTGTATGGAACCGAGCAAATCTAGTGAAGCATATATATTATCACGCGACCATGTTCTGCCTTGTTAATTTCCTCATTCTCTAAATGTCAAAATTTGCGATGTATTGTTCACAGGTCTGCGAAATTCGGGAAGCCAAATATCTGCAACATTCACATCCGATGGAACTCATATAGTCTCAGCAAGTGAAGACTCGTATGTGTATGTCTGGGATTGCATTAATGCAGTCGGACCTGTTTCTTCACAAATACAAAGCAAATGGTCTTCTGAGAGATTTTTCTCTAACAATGCCTCGGTTGCTGTTCCATGGTGTGGCCCACCATCTGGTAACGCTTTATCCAGCCTCTCTGCAAAATCATCAGTAGATCATTCAGGAATAATCGTGAGATATACGACAGAAAACGGGGTAGAACCAAACCCGCCCGCTGAAAATCCCCACCCAAGATCACCGTTTTTCTCATCAGATACGATTTCCCTTGGTTTTTCAGACCCGTTTTCAAGAGGGGTCGCAACCTGGCCTGAGGAGAAGCTAACGGGCTCCAATTCCCTTACAGTGTCATCTTCGACATGCAAAACTGAGTACAAGTTTCTCAAAACAACTTGCCAGAATATGGCAGGCTCACCTCATGCATGGGGTTTAGTCATTGTAACAGCCGGGTGGGATGGTCGTATCAGGGTTTTCCAAAATTACGGATTACCCGTTCGCTTGTAAATTCACCGGAGCTCGGTATATACCCGAAAGGATGATGGGACTCTGGTTCACTTGTATAATTGTAAAGGTAAATTTTTCCCACACGTATACATAATTGTTAGTACATGGTTGATTTTTTTTGGCAGGAAAATAAGGGGAAAAAGCAGTAAAAAATAGAAAAGAAAACATTCCCTAGAGAAGTCAATGCATTTTGGCTGATTTTGTGCAAGTGGAGTAGATTTTGACAAATTTTTTCTTTTTTTTAATTATTTTTTCATGTTTTTTTTTACCCTTTATGCATTTCAGATGAATATTATTGCATCTGAAATGCAGTGATCATACAAATGTTGTATTTCTTGAACCAGTCTCTCTTCACTCCAATTAATTAAGGTGTTTATTTATATCTTCGGACTTCTTTTCTTGCTGATTATGATGATTTGTACATTTGCATTGCATTTTCATAGAAATTAGCTGGTGGATACTGACTGTATGGTGTCGGGGATGTTATGACCCTGATTCAGAAACGATCTTTGTTAAGATTGCTTCGTAAATCTGAAACTCAAGACTGCCTTTATTGCAGATTTGCAGTCTACAAGACTACAATAGCGAACTTTGCTTAAAGTACTACCCGGTTCATAGCAAAGTTCTCCGTAGTAAGTTGGGTCTTGAAAATCGATAACAAAGACTATAGTGAGATGTGATTGAAACAGTGGAATGCTTCTGAAATCTCATACTTCATAGTTCATACTAATATTTCTCAACGTTTCAATAATATCAGACATCTCCAAAAGGCCTTGGGGATGTTATAATTTCTGCACCGTCTTTTTTTCAACCCTTGAATGTTCAGGCTCTATTAAACGGGAAGTCTTTGTCATCAACTTCTCGTCAATTCCAGTGCCACCTTCATCAATCTCGTCAATTTTTCGTCAGTGGCTCGGTTTGTATGTATTTATATCAATCTTCACTGCTGGCTTTATGTTTGGAATTTATAAGCTTCAAATAATTGAAAGCAGTTTTTTTTATACTGTGTAATGTGAATTAAGGTTTAATTGTCGGCTTTATGCAAAATGCAATTCTCTTCTACTGGCGTCAATGAAAACTCTGCACCAAAGTCAATATGAAGGTATTATGACGATATGTTCTCATTTAGAAGTTGTATGCCTGAAATGGATCTAAAACAATTCATTTACACGGTTAGTAATGAGCATTAACCAATGCGAGAGATATGTTTTTAAATCTGTTTCACACTTCTTCTACATATTATTTGACCTAAAATTAGTAATACAAAAGGCAATTACGTATTACTTTGTCCATTCTGATCGAATGTTTACACTTTTTCTAAAATATTTCAATCTTTAAAACATACGAGGAATTCTAAACCGTCTGAATCATGATGAAAACAAAGGAGTATAACTTACGTAGTACGATACACCCTTCATTAAGCCTTAATTAGACGAATTGGTGAGCAACAATCTTCAACAGAAACTCTTCTGTAAACTGAAAAAAACGTGAAGGGGAGGGAAAGGGAAGGGCAGATAATATGGAGGAAAGTTGGAGGAGGACAACTGGACAAATCTTAATTAATTTAAGTACTCATAATTAAATCGCATTTATCCACACTAATCTCACATTACTCTTGTAAATCCAATAACAGTTGGTGACAACTTTCATATTAGTAAATAGTAACCATTTCATTATGGCTTTGTCCGTCATTTTGTCAAATACCTCGGGTACCAGTTTTCTTACCTTATCAAGAAAACTGCGAAAATATGCAACTTATTTGTAGAGCTATTTTATAAAAAGTGCGGAGTATTGCAAAGTTAATAATCATTTTCTTTGCAACCTTAGTTACTTTGTAAAGGAGCTCAATTTCTTTACAAAGTTATTGAAATCACCTGTAAAGCTAGCTAGCTTGTAACTTTAAAACCGGATCAGTAACTTTACAAAGAAGCTCATAACTCCCATCTAGTTACGGAGTATTATAAAACCGATGTAGGATTTTTTTTACTAATATACCATGGAATGAATTGATTGTCCTACATGGATTAACATGATATATACTTTTTTTTTTACCGCAAGCGATGAATACCTTACATTATTTCAAATGTTACAACGTAAGCTAGAGTTGGTAGTCAGATCTCTGGTGCTACTAAGTCGAATAGGATTAACATGATACTTATAGCGAAATATATTTGTAACTTTGAATTCATCTTTCAAAATCGGGCATTGGCAATACAATCTCAAATAATAGATTCATATCAGCTAACCCCAAAATCATTTTGAAATTACTCTCGTACAAAGTGTAACTTGTTTATAAAAAAATCTCCCAAATCATTTTGAAATTACTCCGGTATACAATGTAATTATTATTATTTATTTTTTTTTTTTAAAAACCTCCCAAACCCTACTGTGTAAAATGGTTTCTCAATAAATTAGTGAGAAACCTTCTCTCCAAAGTTTTTGTGATTACTCTGTATGTAATTAAATATCCTAATTAATAGGACAAGAAAAGGCCTACTATAAATTACAAAACCACAGTTGTCAAAATAGGAGGAAACAAGGTTGTGATAATATAAAGTTCATGCTTTTAAGTTGTGATATACAAATTCACCCTCTTTCCCTGAGTCTCCCTTCCTCCTTATTCTCTCTTCTCCTCCCTTCACTCTTAATTACCAACATTTTAGTAAATTTTTATATACATTAATTAGAAATAAAAGGAAGAGAAAACAATTAATCTATACTAGGGTTTAGGGAGATTAGAAGAAAAACAAGGAATACAAAAATTATAAGTAATAAAAATGGGAAGAGCACCTTGTTGCACTAAGGTAGGATTACATAGAGGTCCATGGACTGCTCGTGAAGATGCCTTGCTTATCAAATATATCCAAGATCATGGTGAAGGTCAATGGAGGTCTTTACCTAAAAAAGCCGGTATGTTCATCACTAATCGATGCTTCCCCAATTATGTACTACTCCCTTTGTTTCAGTCGATAAAGTCTTGTCTTATTGTTCGAAATTTTCTAAGAAAAAAAAAGTGCTTGACTTTGTACATACTCCCTTTATTCCAGTCAATTAAGTCTAGTCTTATTGCAAATTTTTCTAAGAAAAAAAAGCTCGATATGGTTATTAACTGAAATAGTAGTTTATGATCGCGTACATGGGAATGTGACCTTAAGTAAGGTTTTAGTAAACTTTAGCAACGGATCCAAAATGTCGAGAATAATGGTTAAGTTTGTATAGAATGATCATGGTGATCGTAAACTAATGAGTAAGTTACTACAAAGAATTCGTTACTAATTGCTATTGAGGATCATATCGACCATTTTTCATCTTTTTTAGTTAATTTTACTTTCTTTATTTAGTAGTCTAGTAGTCGATACATCTATTAATCTTTAATTTTACCTAGATCCACTCGGGGGCGATTCTAGGATTCGATCATAGGGGATGCAAAAACTGAACGAAGATTTCGGCTATGGGAACTAAAATTTAAACACAAAAAATTCATGAGGCTAACGTAAAACACAAAATTTAAAAGAAAAAATTAGATCAAAATAATTCGAAACGGTCTAAATAAACTATACAAAAACAACAAAAATAATAGATCGAATTTATAACTAAATACAAATTTGAAAATAAAGGACTAAAACTAGGCATT
>JAGPOY010001088.1:1256-20193 GCA_018983105.1 Silene uniflora
TTGGAGCGAGTGTCCTCCACAGTTAGTGCGATAACGTTATTGCACGTACACTTGTACGGACAAGTGGGAGTTTGTTGGAGCTGGTGTCCTCCACAGTTAGTGCAATAATTTTATTGAAACTCTAAAAGGATCACAGGGCATACTTTTGTATTATTATCAGTTGATCCACGTTTATCAATAACGGTTGGCTTGCTAGATAAGTTTGACGTTATTGTCATACAGATGGCGGTGATCAACTGGGCCCTAAAAGTCACACTTATAGGACACGTTTGAGAGATGTGGCGTATGAAAATACAGTCATGTTGATGCCTAATACGACTAAACAGTTAGTCGGAGTAATTGACTAAATTATTAGTCAATGCGATGTTGAGATAATTATTTAATACAAATTAAATAAAATTGGCTAAGACGGATTAAACTGTTAATTCGTAAATTAAATATAAACGGTTATATTTAATTAATGTATAATATGGGAGCTTAGACGAATTACATGATTAATTCGTAAATTAATGTAATCGGTTATATACTTATATTAATTAAGCTGATCATACAATATTGTCATTTTATTAATGTCGGACCATTATTAACATATCGACTGCATTGCATAGCTAGTTGATATATTAATATCCGACTATAAATTGACGATTTGTGATTAAGACCCAACATTACTCATTTTAGCGACATGGGTCGAATCACGCATTAGAATAAGGTGAGAGTGGAAAGCCCACTCTCACCCTAATACTCTACTCGGCCGAATGAAGCTAGTACAAGAGGAGAGGTCTCTCTCCTTTTGTAACTAACTCATTCATTTGAAACAAAACTAGGGTTTTGAGACAATTCCTCTAAATTCTCTCGATCTCACATCGTAAAACCTCACAATAGTTCACTCTATATTGCAAGGCAATTAGTGAACATTTCTAGCACAAGCGACATAGTCTCATACGGTTTTGGGTGCAACGATTAGGAGGAAATCTACGTTGATTTCTGATCTTAGGCCTTATTGCACGGACCAAAGGTTGAATTCTCATTCTTGCATTTTCGATTTATTGTGTTTCATTTTATGACGCGATATTCACATGTAAAATTTCGTTATAGTCCTAAATTTTAAGGGTGAATATACGGATATTCCCCACAATTTGATGATAAATTTCCGTCATCGTCATTACATAATCAAAATTTACAACACAAAATCATAAATAGGCGACAGTGAATCAAAACAAAAAGTAAAACAAATGTTCATAGAAAATTTTATCTAGGAGAACCGATGAAAAATAAAAGTGTTAAGAGCAAAGAGCCAAATAATATAATAAAAGGGTGCTTCAGGGGAATCAAACCCTCATCCTCTTGATTAGAATTGGACGCTTCAACCGCTGCGCCACATATCACGCCCTGACTTTCTTGAAGTGCGATTAGGGCGTGTGCCACTCGAGTCAAGGCCAAAAGCTTGACGCAAGTCAGGCAAACCCCATTGTAGAAGTATATCAATTGGAAGGTTGGTAGGAAATAATACGAGTACAACATTGTTGTGCGGAATAAGTACAAGTATTATAGGTATAAAAGGAGATAATGTACGAGGAATGCTTACACGATTATATTTCAAGTATGTGTCTTGAATATTACGAGATTACAAGAATATAAAAGAATGTGTAAATCTCTAAGTGTTTGTATTTCTGAATACTTTTCTGAATGAATAAACTAAGGCCTAATGCCTCCTATTTATAGGCCTAGAAAATGGCGGTTGGGACGAAGGGGTGCGACCTTCGTGCCTCTTGGAAATGGCGTGAACAAGGGGGAATGAATCTCCTTGTTCCTCTTCATATGTGGCGCCAAAATGCATGGGTAAGGGGGATGTATTTGGTGTGTGAGAGAGGGAATGTATAAGGATGAATAAGGGGGATGTATGGTGGTTAATTAGGTTAGGTGTATGTGGACAAGGGAATTAATCCTTATCTCCAAGTCACATGTCCTATCATGTGCACATCCCCTTTGGCTTGTATGGACTTGTGGACTCCATGGTAGCTTGCCCAGCTAACCTCGACTTAGAGTGAGCTGCCTCGACTAGGAGTGAGCTGAGTACACTTGAGTGAGCTTGCCGTGAGCTAGAGTGAACTATCGTTGAGCTGCCCGGAGTTAGTGTAGACTTCATATACGCTTGTATACTTCATGTGAGCCATCATAGGCATCCTTTGCAGGCCACGAGAGGTTAAAATAGGCCACTCGTGACACACAGCTTCGTTATTGTCTATATATACACGGAAATGGTATACATTCTTGTTTTGGTTTCAGTTAAAAAAAAAAGAATTCCGCCAACCAAGGGTACCCAAAGAGAAATTTCGTGGGATGCCATGGTACCCGAAGAGAAATTTCGTGGTACCATGGTACCCGAAGAAGTATCTCGTGGAATGTCATGGTTCACGAAGTGGAATTTCGTGGTACCATGGTACCCGAAGAAGCATTTCGTGGGGCCATGGTCCGCTCCTTTTTTTATTTCAAAACCGTCTTTAATGTCCTTTTTGTCGCTTTATTTCAATTATTTAAGTCTTATAGTTGAAGTTGTTTAATTTCTAACATTTTTCATTTGTTAATTGCAGATGGGTGATCGAAATCAATGAGGAAAGAACATCTTTGCGACATGATTCAGTTGTTTGCGTACCAATGATTCAGTTTGCGACATGCTAATTGATGTTGTTGGTTTTTTTTTTACTTGATTTTTTGGAAGGAATTGAGAGAATTTATTTTAGAGAGATAATGTATTGTAAATGTGCAAAGGGCAATATCGTCTTTTGGAATGAAAACGTCGATAGTTAATAAACTCGTCGATGAAAATCAACCCCCCTACTGAAACATCTCAGATCATGGGCTTGGATCTTGACCCGTAATAGCGTGGATGAAGCGCAAACATATAACCCATACAAAAACCCATAATAATCCAAATTCAATTTCCCCAGAAGAAACTCCATTGTTCCGCCATTAAAATCTGAATTCAAACAGCAAACAAAAATAAAATAATGAGGTTCAATTTCGACATTGAAGAAGAAACTACCTCCAACAATAACAATGGCGACAAATTCAAACAGGAAACCATTAGTAACAACAGTAATAATAATAATAAAATAATGAAGGTAAAGAAAGAGCGCCAACTTCGTTCTCCCAAATCTTCATCTACTCCAAAAGATGAAGTCCAGTGGGTCCCACTCCAAGATCACCCTGTCTTCTCCTCCGCCGTCGACGATGGCGATTCTTCCACGTCTCGGTTTCCGACGAATCTAATGGCGTGGGATGGAGCTTCTAGAATTTACTTTTGGGATTCCGAGCTTGCCTGCCTTCATCGTATCTCCATTCGCCTCGGCGATCCCGAACCTACCTCCGTCACCGCCGCCTATCCGTCTAAGGTCGCCTTTTCTACTATGTTTAATTTCCTGTCTAATGGTTTTAGGGTTTTGCATTAGGGTTTATGGATTCTTCAGCTAATTTCAGAAACTTCTTGTTTTACTGTTTGATGGTGTTGTTTAATGATTGAGCTGTAAATACATTGTTGTGTTTATGTACGCCCTCTGTCTCGGTCATTTGTTTATCTTTGATTTTGGCACAAAGACCAAGGAAAGATGATGAGGCCATTTATTGGATGACAAGTGGACCAAATTGGGTATGGATGATCAAATTGCCCATCAAAGCCATTCCTGAAATAGAATGGTAAGACACCCAAAATGGAGTAGGTATTCCCAAAATAGAATGGTAAACAATTGACTGAGACACCCAAAAATGGAGTAGGCAAACAAATGATCGAGACTAAGGAGTATTTTGTTAGTATGAAATACGGTGTAGAACACATTTTTTGCCAAATTGTTGGGAAGATGAGATTTTGGTTATCGTCCTCCGCGTGTCAATCGCTAAGGTGAAAGCAGGAGTCACGCATTGGCAAATTAGAGGAATGTGTGCTTTCCAGCTGCATAACTGCTTAAATATCTTTAGAGTTATGTGAAATCACTGGATGGGTTGATGTAAACATGTAATATGACAGCGTGCTTTAAAAAAAATCTGAGGAGACTCAAACTATGTGCAATCCTATTCTGGAAATGCAAATTTAGTTGCTTTAGAAATGGTATTCAAGTTTTATGCGACGGACCTTTTGCTATGATGTTTTAAACAACTGGATTTGATACAATGGCTGACTTTATCACACTTGCTTTGAATCAGAGTAGAAAATGTATTATGGATCACTTTGAACTTCTCATCGTCAAGAGTAGTATTTTGTAAAGACACCATCTTAGTTCTATAATCTTATCTCATGTCTAATATCCTTTTTCTTAATTTTTGTTTCTTTCTACCAAACCTATACTTGTTGAGGCACAACAAGGGCGGTAAGGAGTAAGAACTTGTTTATCAACTTCTATTATTACCCCATTATCGATATAAACCCTACACTCATCCTTTGAAAAGTCAATGAACCAACTTCTAACAAGAGAACCTGCTTCGGTATAAGAAATGATCACCAATGGTTAATATTTTCCAAGAAGCTCCTTAATAAGGGTTAATTGCTCTTAAAAATTCAACCATTGCAGATGTCACATAATGTTTCGATTACCTTGTTGTTTGGGTGAAGATAATATTTTGAAATTGTTTTATTTCATGTTGGCGGTTTCAAACAAATGATTCATGTTAGTCGATCCCAAGTCATTTCGGGATTAAGGCACTTTTGTAGTTGTATTTGACTCCTTTAAGGTCTTTTCTTTGTGAAAATATTTTTCTGGCCGTATGTTAAGCCTGTAATACTTTAGATTGCTTCTCTGGAAATATTGTCAATATTTTGTCAGAGGAAGAGTTGATGATTAGTTATCATTTCATCCTCATGATAGGTATTGGAAGCAGATATTGACCTTGACTTTGTCGTCAACAAGATCTCAATCAACAAAAATGGATCTGCATTGCTGCTTGGCAGTTCAGCGGGCATCCATATCTTGCACCTTTATGGACGTAATTCTGTAAAGGATAATTCTATTATTTGCAGGTTTGTATAATTTAACTCGTATCACAAGTTCTTGATAGATTCTAGATGTTTTATGTTGAACCTGGCTCGTGTCTCCAGCGGACGACACCAACAGGCTATGCTTCCATATTCTATTTTCTCTCCATTAGTTTGATGGTTTTACGAGCTTATAAGGTCAACTTCTTTAATACTGTGTACATTAGCGTGAGGGAAAAGCTTGGGCATATACTTATACTATATTTGGGTTTGAATATATCTAAGCTGATATTCATACCAATTCAAGGTTATGTTGTCCGATTTTTTGTTCATGTATTCTCATAGAAGTTAATTGAGCTGTTAAATTGTTTATGTCATTTATTAGGATAGGGTCTCTTTAATTTACTACAGATCAATGTAGCACTTTCTACACCATTCTTTTTCTTTGCCTTTCAGGCTTTCTTGTTTCCAATGGCGGAGTCAGGATTTGATGTTAGGAGCGCTAGAAATTTCAGCGAGGGTGAATTACTAATTACTAATCAAATAGAGAAAATTAGAATAAACTTGAAAATTTTCAACTAAAAGCTTCAAAATTTTGAACTTAGATCCGCCACTGCTTGTTTTCATCTCTCTACTGGTGAATTCCTTTTGTACAGCAACAAACTTTATTTTCCTGCATATTTTCAGTTTTTTTAGGAACACATTTGCCATTTCTGTGAATTGAGTTTCTATTAATAGCAGACCATTATATCATTTTCAAGTACGATAGAATGAGATATGACAAGGCTTAAAATACTAATAGTAAAAGGCGTGTATGATTCACCAAGGGCCTGGTGAAATTGGTATATGTGCATGTAGACCTGACAAAACCCGAATTGACCCGACCCGAATATTTATTGTTGCAAACAGATTATTATCCATGAATAACTCGTTAATAGTTCACCGAAATAACCCGATCCGGCCCGACTAGAAGCCAGCAAACCCGAAATTGACCCGGCCCAGTTGACCCATTTGCCAGGTGTATGTGCATGATTTGGAAAGGCAGGTAATGTGGAAATGTTGCTCAATCTTTTAGTTAGGCATAAGCATAAGCATGAATATGATTAATTCATAGCGTCGAACTTTTTTGTCCTGTGCATGTCTGATGGAAGTATGGAACTAATGATTTTGGATTCTGGGGTATTGCAATTTAATCAACTCATTCACAAATCTGCTTTCTATTATTATTATTATTATGGTGCTGGTAGTGTGAGTCTGAAAGAAATGGCTATTTCTGACCACTTATTATGGTTCTGGTGTGTGAGTCTGAAAGAAATTGCTATTTCTGACCTCTGAGCATGTACTGAATCTGTTTCTCATATGTGAGATTGGTTCTATTTTCTTCTTTTTGGGGTTTCTACCTCTTTTTATCGTTGGTGATTAGCCTTCTACATTGTGGTCTATTTTCTCTAAGCTACAGCCTTATTGTGTTCTATATTCTTTTTAAGCAAGCCTCAACTTCTATATGTGCAATTTGAGATTCCTGCTCTAATGCCCTTTTAGATGCCATCTGTTTTTGCCTCAGAGTAATACATAACTCATTTTCCTGTCTGCGGGCCTTGCGCATTAATCCTAGTTGGACAATCTTTTCAGGACTATCCCAGTCGGTAATACTGTTTATCAGCAAAGCAACAGTACCATCCGCATCTTGCAAGTGGCGTGGCATCCTTACAGTGCCACTCATCTTGCTGTTCTTTCTTCTGATTCAGTTTTCAGGTATGAGTCTTTTATGAATCCAATTTCATTTATTTGGCCTACATTTACAGATGGATCTTTCCGGTCTTGCAAGTCAGTTGTGATTCACAGCTCTAAAACCAATATAGCTTAATAAAGAGTACATTCAACCTTCATCTGTAGTATGTGTAGCGGTGGCTCCTCTCTCCTAACAGTTATTTTGAACCTTCCTCAGTTTCTAGTGTGGTAAGTGGGCAACGGAACTGTCTAAATGATCAGTCATGATATTCAAGAATGAAAGAATAATCGTTTTAGATTGTAGAAGTTAATAACTGAACAGAGGTCCATGGAAGGCTCCTTTTTAAGATCTTTGCTATTCTGCACAATGGTTCTTTGAGAGGATCAGTGAGTGCCCGCAACCCATCACACCCACATATTTAAAGGTTTTATACCTCAGCGTTTCAGACGAATAGCACGTCCTCGTGAAACATTTATAGTTCACTTAATGCAAATAAATAATACGAGCTTATAATTATATGATGATTAGTATCCAATGGGATCTAGGGATCTAGCAGAGATGTATTCATGTTACATGCGTAAATAGTAGGCTACAACATGCTAAGACTGCAGCCTTAAACAAGGGAGCAGACAAATCCGGTATTTTTAACTAGAGATTCAATGGTAGATGCTGGCTTTCTCATGGTGTCTCCACATTATAACTTTGGTATGGGTTGTTTGTTATAGTTAGTGCTGCTAGGTAGTGTTAGGGGAGAGACAGGTTCTGCATAATCTAATGTGCACAAGTCTGTGAATTTTCCATTTCAAAGTAGGGATTTTACATTTTGTGATCCTGATTGCTTAAGTTAGCTGATTAAGAGTTGGGCTGCCTTTATAAGAAATTGATATACTCCGTATTTGGTTTCAAGTTGTTTCATAGGCTATCTGGTTTTGTCCCCACCCTTGCAATTTTTAAGGAGTCTTGCTCTTGGGCACACTTAAGGCTAATTCCGAATATAGAAAATGAAATTTTGGTAATTCAAAATTTTGAGTCGTTGAAGCTTAGAGCGTCAAATTAGATGTCCTATTCCTCGCTATATTTGTATTATTACTGGCTTTATCCCCTTAAATTTTGGACTATTGTTTTATACTCCCTCCAAGTCGCTGTTTTGTTCCCCTTTCTTTTTTGGACAAGAAATAAGAAAGTGGATTTGAACCACATAAAACAAACTACCCCACATGCCATTGAATTTAGATCTCACAAATCAACCCAAAAAAGGAATGAGGGAACAAAACCTGACTAGCATGAAAAGGGAAGGAGGGAACAATACACTGACTTGGTGGGAGTATTACTTTTTGGTGTTATGTACTATGGTGAGTTTGGCGTTGAGTTGTTTCATGTTACTCTGTTCAAACATTGTCTCATATTCTGATGCCACTATGAGTAACTCTTATGTTTCATTTTGTAGAATATTTGATTGCTCTTCAGGTTTTGAGCTGCCAGAACAGGAGTACTATTTGCAACCTGTAGAGCCCGGTAGATCACGGAGTGCATCATCAATCTGTCCTGTTGATTTTTCTTTTGGGCGTGATCACTTGTGGGACAGATTTAGTGTACGTTCCTTTGAACGCAGTAAAAGACTGCTGAAAATAGTTACCTTTATTATTGGTTGTAGAAATGGTTTTGTGGAGCCATGCAATCTGTGTGCCTCCCTGTAATTTCAGAAGGTGATCAAGGTCTAGAATGAACCTAAAAGTTCTGTCTGATTATTCTTAGAAAATTATATTTATGCATTTTTTCCTCAGTGAACACATTTGTAGCGCTGCTTGTATTCTGGTATGATAAGAAAGATAGAAGAATTTTTTTTTTTAGTGGATGTCATTTGTTATTTATTGCTAATGCTTTCTGAACTTGATTTTGCAGGTTTTTATTTTGTTTAGTGATGGTTCTGTGTATACACTTTGTCCAGTGGCACCATTTGGAAGGTATTCTCCGTTTTTTTCCTTTTTTTTGTAAACATTTTTTTTTTTCCATTTTTCATCATACTTTTTAAGTTTTAGTTCTCATAATGTTTACTCTTCTATTCTGATTTTACTACTCTCTTCGAACATTATTGATTGATTGTTTTGTAATATTGGCCAGCCCAAACTGTCGCGTTCTAAGGCTATCAAATTAACTATTCCTAAATATTAGTGTGAATGGCGAGTAAGGGTAGAAGCCTATAGAAGAAAAGGTTTCGCGTATTTAATCTCTATTTGCAATTTGAAAACAAGACTAAATTAACAAGAACAAAGTAAAGAAAATGAGAGTTTTAGGTTGCTTTTGAATAATAACTAAATCAACAACAATCAATAAGATAAGGCTAAACTAACACAATAAGATGGGAAATACTTGGTATAATCAATGTCTCTGATTCCCTTCCAATCAATCCAATACCGACAGATATGCAAATCATAACTACTTCACTCCATCCCAACAATCTTGACAGTTAAAAGATTGAAACCTTTACCAAATAAATAGTAATTTACGATGAACCGGTATACATAAATCACCCTAATGATTAATAACCCATGCAAAACACTTGAATTTAATTTAATAAAAGCATTGAAGATTAAAATTGTGCAAGAGGGGAAAAGATGACTAACCAAATCACCCTAAAACAGGCGTTTTGTCCTTAATCACGTATGAATCCCTAACCAAATCCTCATGCCCATAACATCCATTTCGATGAGGATAAGGAATTATCACAATATCAATAACACAATGTAATATTCACCAATACTAAAGAATGACATAATTTGAATGAATTCTAACAAGGATGGCCAACCAAGAGAGAGAGAGATTCAAGAAAACATAACAATGATAACAAGGGAATTTATAGTAAACAAAGTTGAAGGATTGAGATTGTCTTACAGAGGAAACATTAGGAGGATTTAATGATTACACCAAGTTGTGGAAAGATTAGCTTCCCGTCAAATACTTAATTCAGAACTAGATCTAATGGTATTTGCTTTCAACAATATGACATAAGACAAGTTGCAAAACCCTACCCACAACCTATTTATACCAAGGAATGTAAATCAGGTAGTGGGATATCGAAAATAGGGATTGTGGCATTCAAGAAAACGGGACAACTAGTGTGCCCGAGGAGCGCGCGGTGCACATTGGTGCTGCCTGCCACTCTTCTTCTCTTGCTTCGATTCTTGGAAGTCTTCAAATCTTCGGCTTAGTTCCTTCATTTTGGCTTGAGTTGTAAGGGCATTAGCAATAGATGTTTTTCAATAGGTTTGTAAGATGATGTGTCAATTATTTTAGAGGTTTGTCTACAAACCCTCTATTGTTGGACATGGGTGTTGAGGTTTATGAATGAGAGGGGTTACAATATAGTATCCAGGTTTGTGGAGAGATAATGTAAGAGAAGAAATTGTATGGTGGACCATGTGATAAACCTTGAAGAGGTTTATTTATTGTTGGGATGAAGTTTTTAGGTAAATGAGTTTGTATATTAGCTTATGTGACATGAGAACAAACCTATTGGAGGTTTCATCTATTGCTAATGCCCTAAGAGACTAAAAGTACAAGTAATAGACCACATCTTCACCCTTGGTTCTTGAAATGCGTGCCCAAAAACAATTGTTAACGATGTAGGTTGGAAAGTTGGCACAATTCAATTACACTTGCAAAACCGATCGCAAAACCCACTTATTTCACCTAAAATCACCTACTACTAAATAACCACAAATTACGACCTATCAGTTATCTTAAATTCTCTCTATACTTTAGAGATGTCGCATTCCAACTTGATTGAGGGCAAATGAAAATGTTACCAATGTAAAGCGATTGGTTATTTGTGCGAACCAAAACGGCTTGGCAGTCAAACTTGTTCAGACGAGCAATTAGTTATTACAAAAATTTAAAGAAAATTTATTGAGCCCCATAAGAGTTACTTTTAAAAGGTCAAACTTCATTACAGTACTACATTCAGGAAAATTACCCCCATGTCCCTAAAGTTTTTGCCTATTACTGGGTAATGAGTTTTTTGCAATCATATCTCTCCAATCTCATCACAGATACATAACATGCATTCTCATTTGAAATCATAAAAGAGTTTGTTAATCTTTGTTGTAATTTTTTGCTGTAACGTTATAGTTTGGCATTTGGAAATAGGGCCACGGGCCACCTTTGTTTGGTTCTGTATGTTCTATACTTCTTTGCTATTGCCAACCCTCCATTCTTTGTTCTTACTGTTTTTTCTGGAATATATGTCGTATCATTATCATGAAGCTGGTCCCCGAATTTTTCTTTTGAATGCTTTACTTTTTTCGAACTTTCACTAGAAGTGTCAAGTCTGATCAGAGATCTACTTCATAGTCTGTGTACTGGTCGCTTTTTGTATATTTTGAGATCATAAAAAGTGTTAATAAATCCTTGTTATAAATTTTTTTCCTGTGTGAGATTATAGTTTGTCTTTTGGAGATGGGGCAAACTTTGTTTGGTTGTGTACGTTCTATACTTCTATGCCAGTTGCCAAACCTCCGTTCTTCATACGGAAAGGGAAAATCATGAAGCTGGTCCCAAATTTTTGTTTCCAATATTACTTTCTTCGAACTTTCACTTAAAAGTGTCAAGTATGATCAGGTAGATACTTGCTAGTCTGATTACTGGTCTCATTTTGTATATTTTGTGACATATATCAACTCACATTGTTAAAAACTTTCTTTGTCCTGGAACAGTGTCTACTCATGGGTATCCATACAAGAGATCTACAGCGATGCTCAAACTTTTGGTCAGAAATCTGATGATCCAATCGCTTTCAGCAATTCAAGCATGGCCATATCGTGGTTAGAGGCTACGTTTCCTGAGCTAAACGAGCGAGAAAGTGAAGCTAGTAACATGTTAACCGTGGAGGCTCGACGTTTTGTAGTGATAGATTCATCCCTTTCATTGCAGGTAACATTTTTGCATTATTCACTAGTTCAGCTCTGCTGCTTACTGGTGTGGTTGAAAAACAAATTACTACTTTTCTTGAGTCACATCACGTGGGGAATGATTACAATTGGGTTACAGAGTGAAAACAAACACAGTTTTGCTGATATTTGATTGTTGCTGGCGTCAATTTATGGATTGCACATTGGTTAGTATGATACATGAGACACGCTATGTTAGCTAGAAGGGTGTTAATTTATTCCACTTCTTTTAGTTTCTTCACTTTTTGTGGTGTTTATGGTTTTGTTTTTGTGCAGTTGGTTTATAACGTGATAATTTTAGATTGCTTAGAGTATGTAACTCATAACAAAGGCCTCAAACTCTATTTCATCTGTCCTTGGTTTGAATTATGATTCCCACTTAGTTTGCGACCGATATGGATGTCCCTGTTATGGATTGTGCATTATTATCATCTGGTTATTACGCTCTATGCTCTCTGTATATCTATTTTATTGCATCTTGTAATTTGTTGATTTTTGTATGTGGCTCTTATTTGGATATTAGCGAGCATTTGAAGTGAAAAAGCTGATCCATTATTTTCTAATCAGCAACATTCTGCAGTTGTTCTATCGTTATGTTTGTCTTCCAATGTGAATGTTCCTTAAGTGGGTTGCGTTAGGTGCACATGCTAGTGTGATATTTGCTTGTCATGCATGACCATGTTTGCATCAGTTGTGTCCTGTCTTGCGGGTTCCATCTTTAAAAACTAGTTTTGGCAACCACTCGTTGGAAACTAGTATTTTTCAACTCTTTAGTTCACCTGTAAGAGTAAGCCTTCCGTGTATGAGTTTGTAGGGTCCTCTTGGCAAAGTTTGCCGAGGTAAGGAAGATGATCCTGGATTTAGAGGTGCAAAGTGTAGTGGTCGTGCCGTGAATTTTCTTTATAACTCTGTCTGCAAGGACTCAATCTTGGTGACTGCCTGGAGTAGTGGGCAATTGCAAATTGATGCCTTAGCCGATGAAGTTCAACCGCTTTGGAATTCTGGGAATCCACCTCATCTTTCTTTTGATTCTGGTGATCGTATACTAGGGTTTGCCATGATATGTGAATCAGTTGGCGGTCAACTTTCTGTTGTAAGGCTTGACCAGCCGCTGGACTACTGTGATTGGTCAGGTCATCCACCTCCACTTTTAAGGCTAGCTATTGTGGATTTGGCTCTACCAACTGGCAAAGTTGGTGATTCTACTATTTCCATGTATATTGATCCTCTTATTCCGGAGAGAATATACTGCCTTCATGACGGGGGTGTTGATACAATAGTGCTGCATTTTCTTCCATTCACAGATCAGGCCAGTATAAAGGGTGAAATGATGAGAACCCCATCTGTACATCCAGTTATCAGTACATCATGCGTTGGCTCGGCAGCCTCATCTGCTCCTCTTTGTGGTTTTGTGGTCTTATCCGATTCATTTGGATTCTCTTGGGTTGTGGGAGTCACTTCTACGCGAGAATGTATTGTCCTTGAGATGAAGACATTTTACACCTTGCTTCCCAGAGTCATGGATACAGACAACAAGCCTCTCGAGTCCAGAGGAGATAAGATCACACCAGATATCATAAGTAGAGAACTTCTTGTGGGCCCTAAGGCTGTGATGGTTCCCCACGGATCTAATCTGAGATCAGTCTCTGCTGATTCTATTGAAGGTCGATCAACTTTGCATCACTACTGCAAGCTTTTCCATGAGAACTATGTAGAATATGCACACAAGGTAATGACAACTAAACCTTTTCTAGTGTTTGAACATATTTTTTTTTTTACGTCAAAACTTACTGCCAAAACTTTTGGGTAACCACATGTTTTGTCTCAAGTTGTTGAAGAAACTACTCTAGCCGGTGTTTTAAAGTTAAAACACATGGAAATTTGGATAATGTCCTCAACACAGGATCCCATCCTCCCACCCACCCGCACCCAAAACAAAAAGTAGAGGAGCCATAGCTGGAAATTTGGTTGTTTTGATAATGATTTGGTTGTTTCTTTTCAAGTCCAAAACCTATGAATAATGATTATACAATGAATGCTTCATTTTCTAGGTGCATTTTGCGCTCGAGCCTCATGGGCGTCAAGTGAAGAAAATTATTGATAATCTACATTCGCACCTATCCGAGGCTCAACAAAAGCTTTTGAATTTTGAGAAGAAACAGCCGCAGGTGAATGATAGGATGAGGCGTGTTATTGAGCGCCATGAATCTCTAGAACAACGGTTGCTTCAGCTAAGAAGATTGCCAGGGATTCATAAAAAGCCGTTGACCAAAGCTGAACGTGAATTTAGAGCAGATCTTGGTACGATTTTCATGGCACTTGCTGCTTTAATCATTGTTAACTCATATTCAACGTTTGGTTAGTCATGTCATTCAAATTCATTTCGAAAAATGACATCTTTTTTATACTCCCTCCATCTCAATCATTTGTTTACCTTTGTTTGTTTATTCTTTGTGAGGGTATTTTAATTAAAGGTAAATGACTGAGACAGAGGGAGTAGTTTTCAATCAAGCACATTGGTGTTAGTCTTTAGTCCGGAAGTGAAGTGCCCAACATATTATACGATTAGCATCCAACAAAGACGTTCATTTTGAGGCAAATTATCTCTTACAAATCAGTTTTATACTGAGATAGTGCAAAACCATTCAACACAGACAGCCATACTTACTCCATAAATCTTGGTAGCTACTTTTTTGCCGCTAAAATGGCTGTTTGCAGATAGTTTTGCGCACTAAACTGGCTGTGTCACACTGGCTTATAGATTCATATGGCTGTTTGCAGATAGTTTTGCTGCTGTTGAGCTGGACGCTTTGCATTCTTCTATTGAAGCCTTGAACGGAAGGTTGAGAAAGTACACGATGTCTCACAAGAGCAAGGTACTTAACACGCTGTCAAGAAAGAAAACATTTAGAGATACCAAGCTTGACCATTTAAAGGCATCACTGGAGCAACTTTCGATAGTGAATAGTGAAAATTCAAAGAAGCTGAAATTGGTCGAATCTGCATTGGAAGATCTGGCAATCTGATCTTGCTCTTTGTTTTGTTGTAAAAGGTTTCACTAGGGAAATTTGATGTTGAGAAATTTTGTACCCTGGTCCAAGTTATTCATAGAAATGTGAATGCCGTAACATGGCAGGTGCACAGTGTAGTACTACTAACAGATGAGGATGTAAATGCAACAGAAGACACCATGTATCCCCAATTTATGTATGTGGAATTATATTTTGTTCAGCAAAGTTTATCGTCTCTCTTGCAAACTGTTTCAAATTAGTCGCCGTGCTCCCAACTTTGGTAAGAATTCTATCCATATTAATTAACGTCATACCGCCCTGTATAATATATAGAAGAGTAGACTTTTACGATTTTTCATTTCAAACCTTTTGCTGTGTTTGGGAAGAGAGATTTCATTCTGAAATCTGTAATTCGGCCAAATTGAGTGTTTGGAAAAATGAATAGATTTGGATTTGTAGAGATTTCATTCTGAAATCTGTAATTCGGCCAAATTGAGTGTTTGGAAAAATGAATAGATTTGGATTTGTCCCAAATCCCGACCCTCATAATTAGACCTATAAGTGTTTTCTGAATTTTTCCAAACAGGGTAGAAGTGTTTTGTGATTTGTAGCTATACGAAGATGGCGATGAAAGAATGAACAAAAGCCCGAAATAATATGATGAACAAATGGTAAGACTTAAAAGCTTGTACATTGTTTGTGGTTCTGTAGTTTGCTAATTGCTAGTACGACAGTCACGGCATGAAAGAATGTAGCTGCCTATCACCACAGAATGAACCAATTTCCTGCCCTGATTGACTCCATCTCAAACTCTTCTACCCTATCGCAAATGAAATCTTTTGCTTTTCCAGATTCATTTTGTACATCTCTCCTATGTCTAGCTCATATCATCTGTCTCTTTACATACTTGCAACTCTTCGTTGCACGTTAATGGGCATTCGCTTTTGTGTCCTAGTTGTCGGAAAGAAGACTAGCTTGTCCTCTTCTGCAGCCTCCCAACTGTAAAAAAAAAAATCATCAAACGAACACAAAAGCACTAATTATTAGTAGAAGAATGAAGAAACACAAGTAGTATGATTATGTTTCAGGTTTCATTTGCGATTCTACATTTTGTACGACTTTTTTTTCCATTGATCAACCTCTCGGCTTTAGCCTTGATAAAGTCATAAAACATATAAAAAAAAAAATTCATGGAGTATTCTTTTAAGTAACAAAACCCGGTTCTGTTTATTTGCATGACTCTAGTTAAATAAGCTTAAGTAATGATTTTCACACTCGAGGAAATATTTTGACGGTCTATGAGAGAAGTTTTGGTAACTATGAATCTATGATACACATAAGGGAGTGTTAACATAAGCTTGTGCATGTAAAAACTAACCGATAAAGCGACCACAAATGAATGGTGGTCTTTAAAAGAAAATGGAGAGTACCTATATTTTGTGACAAGGTGGTGGAGGAAGACAGAAACTGATACTCTAGCAATCTCGTAGCCAGGGCACAACCTCGGGCCTCCGCCAAATGGTGAAAATACACCAGGAGAGCATGTACTTCCAGTGTCACTCTGTTCATATAAGCGCTATCATCATCAGTTTTAAAAGTATGAATATGTAAGCATATATGAATGCCAAGTATCAACAGTTATGTAATGAATACTATAATTTGATAAGCAACCTGCCATCTCCATGGATTGAATGACCGAGCATCCTTAAAGTGTTGGTCGTCCATATGCACCGCCCTAAATGAGGCAAACACTTTCCACCCCTTCGGTATTGTGTACCCTGTTGATGTAGCAAAAACAAACTCTCAGTAAAAGACTATATAAGTCTGTCTCTGTCCCTTGTTTTAATTGGAAACGAAGATGATATTACGCTAAGCTTAAATTATGAACCTCTAATTTGGACATCTGATGTTGTCCGTCTGAATATGCCTCCAATGACATTCGAAACCCTCAAAGTCTCACTAATCACCTGAAATAACAACAAATTTAACAAAGTGAATACTCGTCATTGTACATGATTAACCATAGTTGGTGTGCATTTACTATTGCGATGTTCATTTCACTTTAGGGCGTTGTCCTGCTGACACGGTAACACCATGTGAATAATCAACCGCTAGAGTTGAGCAAAGCCGAGCTTTCTATAGTGGAATTTTGTGCCTAAAATCCCAAATGTAAAAGGGTGCGAACATATTTTTCAAGATTAAGACTTACACATTGAGTAAAGGGCATGGATTTGTAGTCTGCCCAAATCAACGCTTCATTATCACCCTTTAGAGATCGAATATTTTCCTGCTCCGTCTGTAAAATCATAGATTACTGAACATTAGTTAACTTTCAAAAACAGGTCATCATCAAAACCCATAGGTGAAAATAGTGAAAACATATCGTCCAAGGTAACAATTCGTTTAGGAGAAAATGTTCTGTATGAGCTTTATTTCTCCCCCGTTAACTAAATACTCCAGTTTAACGGCATTGTTTTTATAGTTAATCACCGTACGAAGTTTAATGTAATTTACCACAAAATTCAAACATCTGGCGTAATATACTATTTCACCCCCACCTCAGCACTTCGTCATTCATTCATTGCTTGAAATTGTGTACGTTATCATTCCATGATAGTATACGGACTCCTAAAAGGAGACGGAGAGGAGAAGAAACGAAAATGATCCAAATTAATTCTGTTGATGGGTGTGGGTAAGAAAAAAGGTAAATGCCCCGACATAGAGAAGAAAAAACATGTCATCTTGATCTACTTTACCTAAAAAAAAAAAAAGAATTCAAGACAGTAAAATAGTCAAAGGTTAATCTGCGAAACTGTAACCTGAAATCTGACACATAAAAACATCATGTCTATATAAAGAGGAGGCATGAAAATGCTCCACTCACTATCTTGCTTCATTTGTCAAGTATTTGTCTCTTCTCACTTTAACATTTACCATTCACATTCACTTTCTGACTTTTTAACTGTGACACTGTTATTTCTGGTACATATTGACATTGACTAGTGACTAGTACTAGTGTAACATTAATTCTTCCTAAAATGTCCCCTTTTCAAAGAAAGTAGGTTATAATCGTTGCTTCCGTTAGACTAATAAAGTTGTTAATGACCAATCTGGTATATACACGTCTATTTATTCCGAGGTGTGTTGATACTTGATAGTCATTTGTGTTACTTATCTCTTCACCCGTAAAGATGAGATAGGTAATAAGTTGGTCCTAATATAGAAGATCCACTTAGTTTTGGTTCAAAACCCCCGGGAAAGGTGAGCAAGTGGTTCAAAAATAGGCTTAAGGGTAATTTACATAAATTTCCGAAATGCATTGTGTTACGTTTTGAAGTTCACCTGGGGTAGGTCATCTAATCGATTGTCTGATGTCCAGTGTTTGACCCTCGAACAACTATGAGTCTATGACATTGACTACCATTTGATCTGTTTAACCCAACAGACAACCTTTAATCGCGGACAACAACATATCTCATGATCTCAATAGTTAGACCAAGGGTAACTACATGCTTTTATAAAATTGAATAAAAGTAACACAAATTCTTATTTGTGACGGGTATGCATATCCGTCGCAAGCTTGCAACAGCTCAAGTACTACCCATATGGGTAGATAACATAAAACAGATCGCATCAAGTACTTGTCACAAGCTTGAGAGTTGAGACGGATATGCCCGCCACGAGGGAGACTAGCTGTAAAAGTAGATGCATCCCCGTCCTAGGAATTGGTGCTACCTACTAGGCACTAGCTAGTAATTTGAAGTCTGTACTGTGTAGTAATCAGCTTCTTCATTGTATTCAGGTACTTGTAGTTTTGCACGAAGTACTTATCATTAACTAGTTTCGTCCCGACCTCACGTGGGTGTCCCCAAACCCACATTATCTACCTAATTCAAAATACACTCCACATGTAGTAGGAGTATTTGTCTTTGGACGGTTCCGTCATGGAGGTAAACCATATACGTTTTCATTAGGTACAAAGTACGAGTATATTTTTTCCGGTAGGGCATTAGCAATACATAAACAAAACCTCTCTATCGACAAACATCTACATAACAATAGATAAACCACTTAAATGGTGACAAATTGATATTTAACCCGTTTTAATATTAAAGTTTTATGGAACACTGAAACATGTACGGTACAACATAATCATCATCGCTATCAATAAATCAATAAATTAATTAGGTGTATAACATAGGATGAAATTACTATATGCAGGCCCGGTTCTGAGGGTAGTTTGGTGGGGCGGTGGCCCAGGGCCCAAGGTACAAAGGGGCCCATT
>JAGPOY010001089.1:0-18928 GCA_018983105.1 Silene uniflora
GAAGAATATAAGTTATCGTTTTCAGTCAACTAATATGTGATGGGGTAAATGGAGTACACCTTGTTAAATATGGTCACAAACAGTTAGGAAATTGAAACATATTTCGGTCTATTACATGTTTATTTAATTGATCAATATGTTACCATCTCCCAATGTCTGTAAGATCTCTAAAATTTGTTATAAAATACTTTAATATATAAACATGTGAACTCGATATGGTGACATTGTCTTCGGTTCTTCAATCAAAATTTCATAGCAACTAAAAATGGGAACATTCTTGGAGTTTGATAGAAAAAATTAGGAAATTGGAACATATTTGTTACGGAGTACATGTTTACTTAATTGATCAACATGTTATCATCTCCCAAGGTTTGTAATAATCAGTACTTGTGCAGGTTCATGGTGACAGAATGGAGAAAACTATAAACATTTTTAGGATATACGACTACATATTCATATATATATAGTACTAATATGCATTTCTTGAAAATGATAGAATTAGTATAGTGACTTTCCTATATACATGAACTATTCTCCAACAATACTTCATTTTTGAGTGTTCTTGCTGAGCAAATCTGTAGATAATAGTTGACATTGTCACCACAAAATATTTAAATACATTAGCATAGAATGTAACCTCATATACTCGATAAAAAAAAAAAAAAAAATAGTTCACAAAAGGAAAAAAAATTCAGATTCAATGGAACAAAAACAACCACAAAAGGGAAAACAAATTAGGGTTCTTCTTTTATATGAATTTTTTTCATACATTTAGCAAAAATAATATTTTTATTTATGGATCTCAACAATAAATTTAATAGTAAAAATAAAAATATAAAACAAACCTAATGTTTACCATCAAATTTGAACATATTAAATCGAAACATTTAGGACAATAAAACGAAACCCAATGTTTAACATTAGCCTCGTCTTCCTACTCAGATTTTTCTTCATTTAGTTACGAAGATGATATGTTTCAGATTTTGTGACGGATATATACAAGCTTGTGACAGATTTTTTATAAGATTTTGAATATGATTTTTTCTCTAGATCTTGAATATTTGGAAAGAGATGAACATAGAGAGGTTTTTCTTTTATTAAAGTTTTGGATTGAAATGAGAAACTCAGAGATATTGAATGATTGTGTGCTTCAAATGGCATTGGAAGTATAAACAAGGAGTATAATTTTTTATTCTCTAAAAAGACTATTGTTACATACTACTACTCCGTATTTAATCCTCGCTCTCTACTCAGTCCACTTGCACCAATTATACGCTCCATTTCATTATTATTTGGTATGTATCCGATCCGTCGCAAGCTTGTGACGGGTAGTTCCGCCACAAATAAAAATTTGTATTTTAGTTTAGGCTTGGTTCTTTTCGACTGAATCGAAATGAATTTAATAGAGTGAAAAGATAATAAATAGAGATGACTTGAACTAGAGAAAGAGTTAAGCTCACTCTTTTTATATTTAGTGTGTATTTTTTATATTTAGTGTGTGTTTAACCTAACTTTTTAAAGTGTTTTTTGGACTCAAAAACACTTTTTGGCCAAACACATCATATATTTAAAAGTTAAAAATAGTTTCTAAAAAACTCAAATAACATCTTTTTTACCCATAAAAATAGAAACAACAATTTGATGTTTCTGATTGTTGGAAACTGCTTTTAAGAAATTAAACAAAAACTCATTTTTAACAATCTCGGCCAAACATACTCTTAATTTCATTCCAGTTCAGTTTTATTCAATTCAATTCAACTTCATGTCTTCATTTAATTTAGGTTATGTTTTTTTTTGGACTGAAACTGGCTAAACTGAACTGGACTGAACTTAATAGACCTGAACTGAACTTAATAGACCTGAACTGAACTTAATAGACCTAGACTGAACTGAACAGAACTTATAAGCAATACAAAATTGTACTGAACGCATCTGAGCTGAATTAAATCGACATGAACTAAATTTATAAAAAACTGAAATTAAGTCCAGAAAAACAGGGCTAGTTCAGTTCACCCTTTGCAAATTAACTCTTACTTCAGTTAAGTCCAGTTCAGTTCCATTCAGTTCAGTTCAGTTAAACTCATTATATTTAGTTCAGCTTTTATCAGCAAAAAATAACGTAGCTTTATTCTCGGCTGAAACTCCATTCAGTTCAGTTAAGTTCAACTCATTATATTTAGTTCAACTTCTATCAGCAAAAAAGAACATAGCTTTATTCTTGGCTGAAACTCCATTTAGTTCGGTTCAGTTCAACTCATTATATTTAGTTCAGCTTCTATCAGCAAAAAAGAACGTAGCTTTATTCTCGGCTGAAAAGAGCTGACTGAACTTAATGAGTTGAACTGAACTGAACTTAATAAAACAAAACTAAACTAAAGTAAAAGTTAATTTGTGAACAAATAAACTGAACTGAACTTAAATAAGCTCAAATTAAACCATTAAAAAGATGGCCCTAATCTCTCAAGAGATGACTAAAGCTGAACTGAACTGGAGTAGATGAAGTCGAACTTAACTTAACTGGATTGAATATAGTTGATCTGAAGTCAGATGAGATGAAATTAAGCCAGAAAGAATATGTTCTTAGTCTTATTTAGTTTAATGTTAGAACAAACGAACATCTTCATCTCAAATGAGGCCACGGTATTACCCCACGTTTAACATGAGAACAACAACTGCTAAAGAAAGAAGATAACAAGTGAATAATGTCATTTATTAACAAACCCTAATAATTCCCTCTAGGTGTCTTGTCGTTTAACTCATTCACCACAATTAGCGAGTCCGCCTCTATGTGCACCTTTCCGATTCCCAACCGCAAGGCAACTTCGAGGCCCATCAGTACCGCCTTCGCTTCTACCTCCTCCACCGATATTGTCCTCACATCCCGCTTACAACTAACAACCACAACCGACCCATTGTTATATCTCCTCACCATTCCCAACCCCATCGACCCGTCTTCAAACATGGCAGCGTCTACATTAATTTTGATCACGCCTTCCCCTAAGTGACTCCACCTGCTGGTTAGTTCAATTCGTGGTATAGCCGACAACACATACACCTTGTCCGCATAAGAAATATACTTAGTCAAGTACCTGGACGCCCAATGAGAGTATGAGCTGGGGGAAGAGCCTACTCCTTGAACAAACGCGCGTTCCAAACAACCCACATCGTCATCAAAAACATTTCCAAAGCTCCTTCGTCTAGCCTATGTTGTGTCTAGTGAAGAACAATTTTAGGGGTTGTTTGGTTGACATCCAAATTCATGGGAATTGGAAAATCATAGGAAGTAGATAAATTGAGACTTGTTTGGTTGCCCAATTCATGGGAAGTAGAACTTCTTATGGAACTCCAATTCCACCATAATGTAGGAAGTCACTTACCTAGCCCCCCCTAGGTAAGTGGAAGTTCCCATGAATTGAAGTTCTCACATTCAACCAAACAAGATTTATGCAATTCACATGATTTTCAACTTCACATGAATTTAATTTTCCCCGGGAATTCTATCTTCCCATAGTGAACCAAACGACTCCTTAAGATGATATGCTGCTAAAAAAATAGATGTCGAAGAATTAAGAATGATATAAGAAAATATAAAATGTATGTCCATGGTTGATGTTACTCGTGTTATACATGCTAAAAACAACAGTGCTATTTTTTATTTAAACTATCAATTAATATACTTATTAATTTAATAAAAATAAATATAAAATCTATATATCTCTTATAAATAAATATTTATCCCTAGTCACAATATGTGTTCGTTAGTAAAAGATTAAGGTATGTTTTATCCTCTTTGTTAAGACTCTTAAAAAAAAATTATTTTCAAAATGACATTCCTTCATGGCCATCTTACTTTTAATGTTTTACGGTAATAACTTCAATCAATAACTATCTTAATTATTTTTGCATTCACATTAAAAAACAGTTATATCGAAAATGAGACATTATTAAATAGTTTTGATATTTTTTTATACAGTATCCCAAAAGTTATTCAAATTTTAAATGATACTAGTGAGGTTTAGAAAATTTGTATGGTATATCTTTGTTGTGTGACTTGTGTCTGAGCTTTTATGTGGTACCGTAGAATTTTGTTTGCCATATCTTTTTTGTATTAACACCAAAATAATACAAAATTTGTTAATCAAACATATTTACTTATACATTAACATCCTCGTCTACACCATCTTCATCGCTACCATCACACAACATTTCATCATTTTTATCTTTTCTACTTTCCCATTTTTGTTTCATTTGATGGAAATTCAACGAGCCGAATATGTGTGAAGGTCATAACGAACACTACTTGATGAATGAGGAGTGTAAGTGGTGTCTTCTTGTAGTTTGGTAGTGATGGTTAAAATGATGAGGGTTGTGGGGAGAAAGATGATAACTAGTTTGGTGAATTGGTGATTGAGAAAAAAGATTCAACGTTTCGTCAAATTAGGTTACAAGGATCATCAGTCAACTTACTTTAAAAAGTTGTGGAAAAACTCGGCAATTTACATATTTAAGGTTAAAATTGAAACTAGTAATAAACCCAAGATATTTAGAGCATGTTTGGCCGCAATTCTAAAAAATGAGTTTTTGTTTTTCAAGCTTAATTTTTCAAAAGCAGAAAAAACAAATTGCAGCTTTTATTTCTATAGGCAAAAATATGGATTTTCAGCTTTTAAGAATTTTTTGTTTAACTTTTAGAAAATGGTGTGTTTGGCCAAAAAATGTTTTTGAGTCCAAAAACACTTTTACAAGTCAGGCCAAACACTCACTATGTATAGAGTAGACAAAGTAGGTATAACGTATTAAGGAATGTCGTTTGTCGGCTTTTAATTTTCAAAAAAAGGATATTGAATTAAGAGACAAAAACAGAGGGAGGGAAAAATATAACCTTTATGTGTTTGTTTCCATATACAAATAAAAAATATCGACACACAACCCTAACAACCACCACCATATCAAAATCACGATCCACCTCATCAAACCCCCCCGCCGGTGACTCCCCTCAACGTTCACCCATTAACTCCACCGAGCTCTCCCACAAAACCCTTATTCTAACCCCGTAACCGATCGTCAACCAAACGTCTCCTTATTTATTCCGTGGCCTGAAAACATTAATTAAAGAAACAAAAATAATAAAACAAAAAGAAACCCACACTCCAACTCCAACAACTTTTCTTTACTCTTGTTTGATAGACGCACTCCGTTGTCGCCTCTTTCTTCGACCATACAAAATCGTTTCGTTGCAGAAAAAAACACCTCCAAAACCCTAGAAATTTCGACCCGAAAGTCCCCGATTCAAACCTATAGATCGCGAAAATCTTCGTATTTCTCCATCTTAACTCGGTAATTTCTTCATTTCTTTTACTTTTTCGCCCTTTTCTTTGATTTTTTTGAAGTTGGAAATCTGTGATTCAGTTTTAACTCTCGGCATTTCCCCCAAATCAGCTGTTTTAGGGTTTTAATTGCATTTTTATTGATTTTTTTGGTTGTTTTTTGTATAGGTTATGCGGTTGTGATGAAACGGTGTTTACTGCGGTGGTGCGGTAGCTAGAGAGTGTAGGCCCGAGTGGCAGTTATGGCCTCTAAAGGCCCGAGGTCGAAGCTCGATCACGAGACGAGAGCGAGGCGTCAGAAGGTTAGTTTGCGTTTTATTGTGCTTGTTTTTGGTTTTGCTTTTTGCCATGGGTAGAAATGGTGGACTATGTGAGAGTCTTTTCGTATGACATTTCGGTGTATTTGAGTGTGTTGCCGGTTTTATGGCGTATGGACGTAGTTTCTTGTGGATTTTAACCTTGGAAGAACAGCATGCTAATCTACTTTATCGACTTTTCCTGTGTTGAAGTAAGCGGGGAATAGTGTTCTAAAGGGTGTTTTTGGTTAATGTATGAAGGGAGCGGCGCCCTTTCAAATCGTATGTTGGAGAGAATTTGATTAGGCTTGGAGGAGGGAATGGAGCATGCGAGCTTTATGTCCAAATATTTCCTATGTTGGAGAAAATTTGATTAGATTTTGAGGAGGGAAAGTGGACGCTCCATTTCCCACTAACCCTATTTGCTAACTGGAAAAGGGTTTTTTTTGTATTCTTCCCCTCCCCTCCTCTTCCCTCCCTCCCCTTGCCCTCCAGTTCTCTCCCTCCAAACATGCTCGAGATGTTACGAAGTTATTGCTCAGCCTGAGTGTAAATATTGCTCAGCCTGAGTGTGGCCACAAATTTCTTTCCTATGAACTTAATGGACTGAAACCAGAAAGTGTGGTAAGTGGAACGTGTCTTGGTGGTGTGGGAGTGCTTCAAACCTTGTCGAGACTCGAGGGGGTCTTACTTAATTTGTAGTGGTGGACTGGTGGTTGTCGTATAGGGAAGGGAGACTATATTGGTTTAAGGTTTAGAAGAGAAGTACATTACAAGTTATTACGGAATATGTATAGTGGACACTGGACAGAGTGAGTTTTTTGTGAACCAAATGCGATTCCCAGCTTACAGTAAACATAGGGAACAACTTCAAATGTTATGTTTCCGGAACTGGTGAAAATTTCTTATTGCGGGGATTGATGGTGAAGTTGTTTTCACTTTTAAGCTCCACAAACCATGGTGGAATGGGCAGTCATGGTTAAAGTAAAGATCAAATCCTTGGCAAGGATAGAAAATATCCACTCTAGGTTTGTCCTTCCAGTAGTGTGTGTGCATCGCAGTTGGAACTGGAAGAGAGGACAAAATGAAAAGACATAAGATGTCCCCAATGAGTTGAAAACGAAATTGGCCGATCTTACTTGACATGAAGATAACTTTGGTCACTGAAACCTACTGAGCTAACTGGAAAACAGCGCAGGAGTTTAATAACATGCCTGCTAATTAATTAGGAAGCAGTGGTTAATAACTTTTTTTTAAGTATCAAAGTTGGTATCTGTAATTTGTGCTTAATGGATCATATGTTTAAGTTGTGTATGGGAGAACTATTTAATAAACAATGGACATTCTTTTTCCTGGGAGTTTAAGCAACTACTGGTTATAAAATTTTCTGCTGTTACAACTTACAAATATATGTAATAAAGTTAACTTTTCCGGTGAAGCCCCTTTTTTTCCATTGTTAAATCTTGCTCTAAATTGCCCGTCTTTTTTTTCCATGTAGACTTGTAAACTTAATTGGTTGCTTCATTTTAACCTTTTCTAACTTTTATTTTTATTTTCCAAGCTTTGTGTATACTTTGAACACAAAAATTTTCTTGAAAAGGTGATTAGAAACTCCTAAAAACTCATTCCGTTGCTGCAATTTGCTTTCAACTATTTGAGGGTTTTTCTATAACCTGGAACTCTTACACATACCACCTACAAAACTCGAGAGGACAACTGGCATTCTTGCCTACTGTGTTTCCATAAGCTTAAAAAATCTTCATGCATAAAATCTATAGTCAGTGCACAATATTAATGTTACCGCGAGTTACAACTTCCTAACTCTGCCTGGTTTTATGTCCGAAAACTGACTTTTGGTGTGCTTGGCAATTTTACCCTGGATTGATTGAATGTGCTTGGCAGTTTTTCTTATCACAGCATGACTATTTGTTGCAGGCGCTTGAATCTCCTAGAGAACCTCGCCGCCCTAAAGCACATTGGGATCATGTTTTGGAAGAGATGCTCTGGTTATCAAAGGTGGTCATCTAATGTTTTTTCACCTTACAATTTGACTTCGTTGAAACACTCTTGTTCATTAGGTGAATAACTTAAATGGTGATGTTAGGACTTTGAGGCTGAGAGGAAATGGAAGTTAGCACAGGCAAAGAAGGTTGCTTTACGAGCAAGCAGAGGCATGCTTGATCAGGCAACAAGGGGAGAAAGGAGAATTAAGGTTACTGGCTTCATATTTTCTTTCAAATTTTAACATCGTGTAGTTGAGGCAAGCATGATATGTCTAGTACTTACACTACACTTATTTACATGTTCTGCTGAGACTGTTGATAACAATTTCTGACTTCCTTAATGACATTTGCTAGTTGTACCCTTTCAGACAAATTGTAGGGTAAAGGCGGCTTATCCAAAATGACCACACTTAATAACATAAAAAGAAAAGAAAAGTAAAAAAGAACTCACTCGCTTTTCGACATTAAATACTCTCAATTCCCTGTAGTAGTCTTTGGTTCTTCCCTGGCTTACCTCTCATTGTCATGCGCACAAGAGTCACAACCACTCATTAATGCCGTCAAATAATATCGGCACTCCGGTGTCGGTTTTTGGTGCCTACTACCTTACAGTGATCCAAAAGACCACTGCAACAACCCCTGCCCTTGACCCTTGTTTAATCACTTTCTAAAAAGGAATCACTAAATCTCTTCAAAGGTGTCATTTAGTTCAGGATCTAGTGATGAAGCCGGTACTCGGGAAAGGGTATAGGGTATGATTTTCCGGTTTCGCATGGAAGCAGTGGAACCCTGAGCCCTTTTCCGCTAAAAATATTAGATTACGGGTGTAGGGGTTGGTGGTTTTTGTTGGCAAAAGGTGTGGTTGGGGTCACCAGAGAATGACTGGTCAGGCAGTGACTGCTAAATGGGACTGAGTGGTGATCAGGGCGGAGGATGGTGGTGGGTTGGGTATAGAAAGAGGGTAAGTGTCTTTGGAGTTTAGGAAGAGGTATGGGAATTGACAAGTAACTAGTTAACCAAAGCCGAGTAAACTTTTATAATAAACAGAGGGAATATCTCCACATTTGATCCCACATCCCGATAAATTATCATCTATTGATTTTCACTCTATTTTTACCGGTACATCAAACAGGAAGAAGAGCAGCGGATGAGAAAAGTTGCTCTGAATATATCGAAGGATGTGAAGAAGTTCTGGACTAAAATTGAGAAGCTGGTAAGTTAAAATTAATGACACGGACACCCTTTTTAGTATTTTCCTCAAGCCTAGGATACTCATTCTGTAAACTTTGCGTAATTGATGATGCAGGTTCTCTATAAGCATCAGCTGGAGCTCGATGACAAAAAGAAGAAAGCACTTGACAAACAATTGGAGTATCTCCTGGGTCAAACTGAAAGGTTACTATAACATGATCTTTGCTTTTACCCTTGAGTATCAATGATCTTATCTTTCTATGTGAAAATTATTATGCGTCTTAGACTTGTTGTACATTTGGCGAGATGAAGCATACATTTTGGTGTATTTCTCAGGTATTCAAATATGCTAGCAGAAAATCTCGTTGGTTCATCAAACTCGTGTGCTTCAGGGCGGCAATCTTTAACTTATAACAATCAGCGGAAAGACAGTGATGGAAATATGGTGGATAAATCCATGATGTTACTTGATGGTAAGGGACACGCTGTACTTGTTTAACTTGGCGAGTGACAGGACTTAATTATATCTGCATGTCTACCTAGTAAAGTCAAAGTGGTGATATGCATCGTCATAAAAAAAGAAAGTATATCTATGTGTGGCTTATATGTTTGATCAGTAATTGGATGCTCTTTTCCTCAGACTCGAAGTCAGATACTGAGATCAAAGCCACTGAAATGGAGGTTGATGCAAATTCAGTTATCCTATCCCAGAATGTTTTGGACACACCAAAGTCCTGCCCATCAGAGCTATCTATGCAAGAGAACATGTCTCTCAGTCAGGAGAAGACTGATGAAATAAAAGCTGTTGAGTCTTTGAAACTACTTGCTGGTTAGTGGCTCTTCTCCTTGTTTAACTTGATGAGGAGTATGCATTAACTATATGGTGTGTATATGTTTGACAAACAGTGTAATGCAGCTTCTGCAGAGGTGAAATCAGGCTCAGATATTAAAACAAATAACATGGAGGGTGATGAAGATTATAATGTTCTGTCTGAGGATGAGTCGGTGAGCCACCCAACTTTCCTCCTATCATGTAGTAGGAATCTCTCGTGCAAATAACCATTGAAAATAATCAAACTAAGTACACAGCCCCCTCCTCTCTCATAATAGTGGAATGATGTAATACTCTTTTTTTTTTTAATTCTAACTGTGCCAAAGGATCAGTATTCTTTGGTTTGGGGAATGATGGAATGAAGCAAAATGACTTGCTAAGTAGGTCACACTTCTTTTTGCTAGTACAATCAATCAATGAAATTTTCTTTTCCATTTAAAAAATTAGGTCATCTGGAAATAATCTCTTTAGGTAGCTTACACGGGGGTATGACCAGGTACACCCAACCCCGCTTTCACTATTGCGGGAGCTGTTAAGACACTGAGGTAATGTTGTTGATGCAGCTATTGTATTGTGACACTCTGACCAACTAGTAAGTCATATCAAAATTAATGTGCTGTTTGTTTCCTTCTACGTGGAAACGTATACATGTCTTTCCTTTCTAAATCATTACTTAACAACACTAGAAGAGATTTAGATTTATATTACTGACAATTTATGTAAAATTGCGTATGAGAGATAGCGTCCTCTTTTCCCCTAAGTGTGTGGCACAAGTGGGACACTGGTACCACTTCAGCTTGCCTAGATTTACATTTTATCCTTCTCCGTGAATTTTTTATCTATGAATTTGAAGATACAATGCGAGGCGCAAATTTTCCTGGCTCACCTTCAATTTTATTGGCTATGAGATACGTGTTTCCAGTGTGAGTTACCTGGCACATAAGACATAAGTAATTTACAAATGTAGGTGAGATGAATAATTAAGTTTTTCTAGTGAAATAATGCTGATTTTCGATATGATTGGTTAGGGATGATCATGATGCCTATTTGGTAGAGCAGTTCCTGTAGTTCTAGGCTGTGCTGTTTTGAGATGAATATTGTTTCAGTGGTCCAGCTCTCTCTGTTATGTTATATTTTCTTAAAAGGATTTGGGTGGACGTTGAGGTGTGGGGTTGTGTGTATCACGTAGTCATAATATTTCATTATATTCATACTTCATTAGTACTAAATTTTCATGTCTTCCATGATGCAATTGCAGAAAGATGATGAGCGTACCATTGAGCAAGATGAGGCTTTGATAACTGAAGAAGAAAGGCAGGAGGAATTGGCTGCCTTAAAGTATGAAGTGGATTTGCCGCTAGAGGAGCTACTCAAACGCTATTCCATGAGTGAAGGTGACTGATGTGAAACAAATTTGAAGTTTGCTTTCTTTCCTGCGCCTTTTGGAGATCATCAGTAGTTCAGTACAATAGATATTTTCTTACCTAATTTGTACTTATTTTAATTTTTTCCCGTGGTTGGTGGACTATTCTGTCTGTGGATGTTTTCAGTCAATGGAGAAAGTGGTCCAGACAGACATGGTGTTGACACAGATGCCCTCGATGAGGTTGTTCCTGATAGTCATAAGAGTGGTGAGTTGACCCCTTTCCTTTGGCAGTTATTTTCTTTAGCACGACTAAAATCGTTTGATAGTTGGTACTTAGTAATGTTTTTGTGAATATTTGTTTGATTTGTATCATGTGTGCTACTTCTTGGTTAATAGTGGTGGTTGACTTTGTGCAGAAGAAAACTATGACTCTGTCTCTGTGTTAAAAGCAAATGGTGTTCTCTCGACAGGAATGGTTAGTTGTCACTGTCAGCCAATTTGTTTGTTAACTTTCAATATTGGTTTTGGGTTCTAAGTGATGTGAAGTTATTATTTCAGGGAAAAAGCAATGGTATCTTAAAGGCCGACAATCATTTTTCTGAAGTCGAGGCCTGCCCGCACAAAATTGAATCAAATTGCATGAATGGTTCTGGCTTTGTAAATATGGACTATGATTCTAGTGATGAACAGGTAATGTGTTCCTTGTTTCTTGCAGTTCATTTAATTCTTTTTAAATTAATATATGGATAGCTGACAGCATATTGTCACTTGAATTATGTTTCGCATATTTGTAGATTGTTTTTTTGCCTATTTAAATTTGAGTATATTTTCAAAATATGATGCAACTTGATTAATGAAAAGCAATTGAGCGTGCAATGTTTCATGTCTTGATTAATCAGGAGAATGTTAAAGGATGGTAGCCTGGCAGATGTTATGTTCAGAGATCTTCGACTTTTGATTGCTTAAATGTTTTAACTCAATGAAGAATTTCCTTTAATAAACTTTTGCTCATATGTCTTGTGCTTTCTAGGGAGATGATGAATTCGACATTGCCACAGTAGAGGAAAAGGTATATATATTCTCATGGCATGACTCAACTCTTCTTTTATAGTTCTGTTCATGTTAAAATCTGCTGCCCTAGTCCAGTGAAATGATGAGTTTGTTGATTTGGTACTTTCTTTTGCTCTGCATTTGGACTGGGAAAATGAGGATGCTATTTTGTGTTCGTTTGGATGTCTTTGTTTGTGCTGCAATGCTTTCATTCTTTCTCTGAAATGGAAGTGCTTGTTTCAGCAATGCGTTGTGTACGACGATTGGTTAAAACTGTACTACGCTGTCTTTTACATACATAACAGACAGTGTATGAGGTATACGAAAAGGTCACTCTATGAGGGTATTATATTACATCATTACCTTCATTAAACTGTACTGAAAATATTCCAGAGTCCATTTGTTGAGGATATATATCATCTTTGAAAATACCAATTCATATTTCTTCAAATTATACGGCCGTAATGTAAAATGTGTTTAAGAAAGAGCATATCCAAAAACAATCAATTAGAAACAGCCTAAACCTCTCAAAGCTACAGAGCTACTAATAAAAAGTAATGGAAAAATTAATTATTTTTAGTATCTGAAGCAAAAACTGCGAATTATAGGCTAGAGTGTACTGTTCTCTGTGTCTTGCTTTTAGTTGCATGGTCACCATTTCAGTTGCTTCTACTTACCAATATCACTGCCCATATAGGTATGGTTAAAAGAAAGTTTTTGTGTTCTCGTTTTGGCTGAAAAATGTGATAATGTTTGTAAGGGAGTAATTTCTCTAAAAAAGGCAGGTGATGATTTTTATGTTAAACAATGACCTTAGAGAATATTGTGATGAGCTTTATGCGTCTGATAGTTCGTTCCCACAAGAGTGGTATGTTTTTTTTAAAAATGATTTTCTATATTAGTGAATTTCTCTTTTCTTGTCATGATCAAGTAAGAGAATCAAGAGTTTTCTATTGCATGATTATGCATGCATCAACCAAGGCCTAGCGGAAGTAGATAGTAGCACGATTCCATATCAAAAACAGTTAATAGTATGATTCTAACATTATTTGGGCAAGAAAAAAGTGTCTGCTATCATTTGCCCTTCTGCGTAATATCAGCTAGCTGTGAGCAATATGAAGCAGATATACTGGGTAATGTAGCCAACTTTAAATGATATCTCACATTTAACTTTGAATCATATTGTGATTGGTGTTTGAAGAAAATCTGGGGCACTACTAAAGGAAAGCAATCTAGAATATAAATTTAATATTGATTCTGGAATTGTTTTTTCCCTCACAAGGTAGATATATTGATACATAGACTTGCTCATATTCTACTGCTCTAGCATTTCAAAGAATATCGCATATCTTAGGACTCTTCCTATTTGGTTGTCCTAGCAAATTGATGGCATTAGTGCTCTAATATCTTTGTCAGTGACTCCTTGCCAGTTGTGTGATTCCTTAGGGTTTTAAGAAATTTATGGTTTTTACCTCATTTGTCATCAACGCTTTGATTTTCATCTACATCTGTAGGATGATGAGACAACCTTGGCGGAGGAAGAGGAATTGGCAAAAGCAGATTCAATTGAGCCTGCAGATGAGGTATTGGCAAATATCTTTCATCTTAAGGGTTAAAGACTGTTGATAAATTTGAAAATGTATGGGTATTAATTTTGGAATATTTGTTTGCACGTGGTTAGATTTCTTTACTGCAGAAGGAAAGCGAAGTTCCTCTAGAAGAATTGCTTGCAAGATATAATATGGTCAGTATTAATAAGTCATTTTATATTGAAATTCAATTTTAATCCTTCCTTCACTTTTTATTTCGGATGATTCGTGTACACGTCTTTGATATATGGGCATTACTGTGTTTTTCTATAGGATTTTGCCAACCATGATTCTACTAATGATGAGTCAGATTCTCTCTCTGATAACTCTGACGTTGAGAGTTCTCCAGCAGTTAAAAAGCTTGAACGGGGGGTGCGTGATAATGTTTTAGTTGAAGGGGATATATTTCTTGAGGCAAAACCGGCTTCAACCTCCTCCCCGGAAGCAGTTAATTCGTCACAATTAATTGAGCCTGAGGAAGAGAGTCAGAGAGATGCTAGAATTGCTGATGCAGCAGCTGCCGCTAGGTCGGCGCAGCCAACAGGGAACACTTTCTCGACGACTAATGTGCGAACAAAGTACCCCTTTCTTATGAAGCACTCTCTGCGGGAGTATCAGCATATTGGTCTTGACTGGCTAGTGACCATGTATGAGAAAAGACTCAATGGGATTCTTGCTGATGAGATGGGTCTCGGAAAGACCATCATGACAATCGCATTACTCGCACACCTGGCATGTGAGAAGGGCATATGGGGTCCCCATCTCATCGTGGTACCCACCAGTGTCATGTTAAACTGGGAAACTGAGTTTCTGAAATGGTGTCCTGCTTTTAAGATTTTAACTTACTTTGGGGGTGCCAAGGAACGCAAATATAAGAGGCAAGGTTGGATGAAGCCCAACTCTTTCCATGTTTGCATAACTACTTACAGGCTTGTTATCCAGGATTCAAAATGTTTCAAGCGCAAGAAATGGAAATATCTGATATTAGATGAGGCTCATCTTATAAAGAACTGGAAATCTCAGCGGTGGCAAACTCTTTTAAACTTTAATTCGAAACGACGCATATTACTTACTGGTACTCCATTGCAGAATGATTTGATGGAGTTGTGGTCTCTAATGCATTTTTTGATGCCCCACATCTTTCAGTCTCACCAGGAATTCAAGGACTGGTTTTGCAATCCAATATCAGGCATGGTGGACGGTCAAGAAAAGGTGAACAAAGAAGTGGTTGATCGCCTACATAATGTCTTGCGGCCATTTTTACTTCGTCGATTGAAAAGAGACGTTGAGACACAACTTCCTATGAAAAAAGAGCATGTTATATATTGCAGACTCTCAAAACGGCAAAGGAATTTGTATGAAGATTTCATTGCTAGTGCAGAAACACAAGCTACTTTAGCTAATTCAAACTTCATTGGTATGCTGAGTGTTATAATGCAGCTTCGCAAAGTTTGCAATCATCCTGATTTGTTTGAAGGTCGTCCCATTGTAAGTTCTTTTGACATGGTGGGGCTTGAGATGCAGATGAGCGCTAATGTGTGCTCACTACTTTCCTCCCATCCATTTTCTTCTCCAGATCTTTCAGGTTTAGGGTTTGTATTTACACATCTTGATTTCACCATGACATCTTGGGAGAGTGATGCAATTCAGTCTATTGCCACTCCCTCTAGTTTAATTGAATCTCGTGCCAGCTCTAATATGCTTGACTTGGTAAGGCCTAGCTTTAAGTATGGGAAGAAATGTCCTGGTTCAAACATCTTTGAAGAAATAAGGAATGCCATCTTTGAGGAGAGATTAAACGAAGTAAAACAACGTGCATCTGCCATTGCCTGGTGGAACTCATTGAGGTGTCGGAAAAAACCCGTTTACTCAACAACTTTGCGTAAACTTCTGACTATAAAGCATCCCGTACAGCTCCATAAGGAAAATTCTGCGTCGTATGATTTCTCTTCAAAGCTTGCTGACATTGTTTTGTCACCTGTGGAACGTTTCCAGAAGATGATAGATCAGGTCGAGGCTTTCATGTTTGCTATCCCGGCAGCTCGAGCTCCTCCCCCTGCTTGTTGGTGCAGTAAATCCGAGACTTCTATTTTGATTGACCCTGTCTATAAGGAACAATGCTCTAAGATCATATTGCCTCTTTTGACTCCTATACGACCTGCTATTGTTAGAAGGCAGTTATTTTTCCCAGACAGGCGCTTGATCCAGTTTGATTGTGGAAAGCTCCAGCAACTTGCTGTTTTGCTCAGGAGATTGAAATCAGAGGGTCACAGAGCATTGGTATTCACTCAGATGACAAAGATGCTTGACATATTGGAAGCTTTTATAAATTTGTATGGGTATACATATGTGCGTTTGGATGGGTCCACACAACCCGAGGAGAGGCAAACGTTGATGCAGCGGTTTAATACTAACCCGAAGATATTTTTATTTATCTTGTCTACTCGTAGTGGAGGTGTTGGGATTAACCTTGTTGGGGCAGACACTGTAATATTCTACGATAGTGACTGGAATCCCGCTATGGATCAGCAAGCTCAAGACCGTTGTCATCGCATTGGACAAACTCGTGAAGTCCATATATATCGTTTAGTCAGTGAGAGTACCATTGAAGAGAACATCTTAAAGAAAGCAAATCAGAAACGAGCTCTTGATGACCTAGTAATTCAAAGTGGTGGGTACAACACTGAGTTTTTCAAGAAACTTGATCCAATGGAACTGTTCTCTGGTCACAAAATTGCTCCCGTTAGAGATGTAGGGAAAGAAAAGGAAGGTGATGGGGCTGAGGTTCTTGTTTCTAACGCTGACATAGAGGCTGCTCTGAGAAATGCTGAAGACGAGGCTGACTACATGGCTCTAAAGAAAGTTGAAGAGGAAGAGGCTGTTGACAACCAAGAATTTACAGAGGAAGCCATTGGAAAATTGGAAGATGAGGACTTCACAAATGAAGATGCTACTAAAATTGACGAATCTGTAGATCAGGGTGCCTTGGTTGTTGCTTCAAACAGTGCAATGGATTCAAGAACAAATGATTTAGAGGGAGAGAAGGCTCTTAATTTGGCTTGCAATGAAGATGATGTTGACATGATAGCAGATGTCAAACAAATGGCAGAGGCAGCTGCAGCTGCTGGACAAGAAGTCTTGTCATTCGAGAATCAATTACGTCCTATAGATAGGTATGCGATTCGTTTCCTGGAGCTTTGGGACCCAATTATCGATAAAAATGCGGTTGAGCATCAGGCTCAGTTTGAAGAGAGAGAATGGGAATTGGAGAAAATTGAGAGGTTAAAAGAGGATATGGAGGCAGAGATTGATGATGAGGATGAACCTCTGGTTTATGAGAGTAAGTTTCATTTGATTATGATCTGCAAATTCTGTTATACACGTTCAAGCTTACATAAAATTTTATCTGCCTAAAAGTAGTTGATTTTTTGGGTTAAGCGTTATATTTCAAAGTTCTTTTGTGGGAAACTAAGTATAGTTCTGAGTCGATCTGTCTTCTCATCAAGTACTCAGTTCAACTTGATTTAAGTAAACCCATGGTGACTACTTAATAGATTTTTGTTATAGCGTTTGGCTTCTGCTACATCGATCTCTGCTATGTTACGTGGTTGCCTGAAATTGCATTTAGTTTGTGTTAAGTTTTATAGGCCGATGATTGTCAGTTCTAGTTTATTTACTAATGCATAACCCATAGGCCAGTTATCTATCATGCAGGATGCATCCTGTATTTATCTTCATCTTTTTTACACTGTAATTTCGGGTTTCTAGTCTGGGCATAACCATTGAAGTTATCTATGATGCATCATATTCTGTACTTTTATTTATTTTTTAATTACTTTTACCAGAGTGGGATGCTGAGTTTGCTACCCAAGCATATCACCAGCAAGTTGAGGCTTTAGCTCAGCATCAGGTCAGTGTTGGACTCTTGTAAAAACCAAGCAATGCAAATTCATTGGCTGTAATTTCGTCCTCCTTTGTTGTTGGGTTAACATTATGTGGTTTTTGTAGTTGATGGAAGAAATGGAAATCAAGGCCAAGGAGATGGAAAATGAGAACGTTGATGATGATTATCTTATGAAGTAAGATTTCTCAATTGCTGGAACTTTGTAAACCCATGTTAATTTACTTGTTTCTGTTTTTGCGCTGATCAATTCTTGGTTTTGCTTTCTTCATTTATTGGTATGCAGGAATCAAGCCTCTTGCAGTTCTAAAAAAAAGAACAAGAAAAAGAAAACGAAGAAAGCAAAGTTCAAATCTCTTAAGAAGGAATCTCTTGCTTCCGCAACCAAAGTTTTCCATGAAGAGGATGATGTAGAGTATGTGTCGTCAGACTATGAAGATAGTTTTCATGAAACAACTCCTCGGTCGGAGATTTCCCCGACTGGTGTCATATTCCTTAGAAAACGAAAGAAAGACGAGATGGCCCCTACTGCCGTAGAAGAGAAAATCACAAAAATCAAATTCAAAAAACCGAAGAAGACTGCTCTTGTGACAAAGCTGGGTTCTACGGAGTCGAATGTGTTGAGCATCTCACATGAAGAATTAAAAGATGCAAGGCCTGTAGAGGATGGGGGAGAAGATCTAGAGCTGAAACTCACCGGCAGGGCCAAGATGGGTGTGAAAATCTTAATTCCTGCTTCGCCGATGAAGAGGATTTATACTATAAAACCTGAGAAGCTGAAGAAAAAAGGAAATATGTGGTCAAGTGATGGTTTCCCGTCGCCCGATTCCTGGTTGCCACAGGAGGATGCAGTATTATGTGCTCTTGTCCATGAATATGGCCCAAATTGGAGCCTGGTAAGCGACATTATCTATGGAATGACCGCTGGTGGGCTTTACAGAGGAAGATTTCGCCATCCAGTTCTGTGTTGTGAAAGATTTAGAGAACTTGTTCAAAAGTATGTTCATGCTGTGGCCGACACTCTAAATAGTGAAAAACCAAGCATAACCGCCCCTACAAAAGGGCCGCTCAGAGTCACTGAGGTAATAGACTATTTGTGAAATTTAGTGTAATTTTGACACTAAGGAAGAGAACTTTCCTGTAATGCTTCTCTGTTCAATTATATTCTCTTCGTCCCAACTCCTTTATTTGGATGCAGGGAAAGGGTTGTGAGGGAAAAAGGAGGGGTTGGGGGAGTTTCTCCCTTGTTTGGTTAGGAGGTTAGATTGGAGGGAATTGGAGAGGAGTGGAATGGAGGGGTCCATTTTCCCTCTCATAAATCAAATCAAAATTTCTCCAACATGCGAAGTATTTGGAGAGAAATTCCCTTGCTC
>JAGPOY010001089.1:19175-35334 GCA_018983105.1 Silene uniflora
ATACATAATGCGGTCAACCATTTTGGGACTAGCCAAAAGGAAAGGTGATACATGTTCCAGGACAGTGCACTATGTATAAGTGGCTTCATTTTCATTGACCACGTTCACGATATAGATAGGAAGTCTAGATCACTTGGTAGAAGATAGCCGAGTCAGTAATGTTAATAAGTAATGTTGTTTCTTGCATATCTACATCTTTCAGCTTCCTCTTGTGCTTGATGTACATCTGTTTAGGGATTGTAGCTGAAAGGATCTAATGAAACTGTGCAGCTACTGATGTTCTTACTTCTTTTGTTTGCAAACATTTTTTTCTGTCTAAATTTAACATTTGACGTGGCAGGATAATATTCGAGTCCTATTGGATGCTGCAATGGAGCAACCAGATCGTGAGTTACTTCTTCAGAGACACTTTACTGCCTTGTTGACTTCTGTTTGGAGGATGACATCATCCCTTAACCAGCAAAGGAATCGTTCAATTACCCCTAACCACCTTTCTCCAAGTATAAGATTGTTTGGTACATCTGTCAACCCGAATGCCCAAACTCCAGCCATTGGGGAATCTAAAAAGAGCTTCAATCGAGGGCATCTTAAACTGATTACTACAGCATTGCACGATGCTGAAAATTTGGGTCCAGATGGGCCGGTCTCCAACCTGATGGAAGAGGATCCGCCTACCATTGAGAAGTTGGATGTGGTGGTAGAATTTGGAAAGGAGGAAAGTGTGGTGGATGACTTGACCGTTGGTTTTCCGTCGATGGTATCATTGTCAATATCAAACTTAGAGGCTTTGTCGCCTTTGAAGATAGCATCAAAAAAGAATCAACTTAGGTTCTCACAACAGTTGGCTGAGAGTCGTTTGAGGTATGTATTTTGTGAAAGTTTATGACTTGATGAATGTTCACAAGTTCTGGTTATTCTAATATCTCTTGCATCGAATGTGAACACTTCATTGAGTGAATTAAAAAATAAGAATCTCCTGGAGGAAGGCAGAATGCAAGGTTAATGTGTTGATAAGTGGTTTAGGTAGGACTGCAGATCGTGTCAAACCTTAGAACACAGAACTCGGTGTACATTTCCCATAGAAGTGTCAGCTATCATGCTCTTCGGATTGCATGGTCAAATATGTTCATCAACTGCGCATTGCGACCAAGTAATAGAGTTTGGGAACATAGTATTAAATCCCGTGTTTAGACTTGATCTTGAACCAGTCATCGCTGCCTGATTGCGGTCGTCGTGCTATAAATATGGTTGGTATTGCCTTCATGCAGTTATGTTAACTTCCAAAATATTAACATCATGGTCTTGACAACCACATTTTGAGGCAGTGTCAACTCTATTTATGGCGCAACAATCAAATTTCAAACCTGGCTACCGGTTCTGAGATCAAAACTGAACCCGTGGGGGACAATAGACCCACAAGGGCAGTTTTGATGTTGACGGGGTTTGTATCCTTGTCATGATTACCACCTTTCGTGACCTTCTCAACACTTAAATCAAGATGTATGTATTTGTACATGGGTGCACTAATCTCATTGTGATCTAAGGACCACAATTTAAGCAATTGCTGTCAGGCCGCTTTTGCTTTGCTTTTTTCTAGTTGCATATTTCAATCTCTGTTTTTGCTTTTGGTGTGATGTCATTCAGTTGTATTTCCTGTAGATTCTTAAGTTTGACTCTTTATTATTGCAGAGATTCCTCAACTGCCTGCCTTCATGGTGTCCTTGGTTGGGCATCGTCTGTATTTCCAATAATTGAGCATCGGTCACGCTCATCATTCAAGTCTCCCTCGTCGGGAAAGCATAAGCTGGGTGTTGGTGAATCTAGCCGATCATCAAAATCAAAGGTCAGAAAACTTATGGGAGAACAACCCGATACTAATCTAGCGTTATCCGAACTATCACTTCAGTTACTGCCTTCGCTTTCAGAGAACAATCCAACTTCTACTTCCGGGTCATATATTACCCAACCTCTCGATGGCTCTTTTGAGAATTTGTTAAATGATATTCCAATTGGCCTTGATGATACGGACAATCCTGAAATGGTCCCTCATTGCTATAATCCCGGTTTTATCTCCGGCCTTGATGATTGTTCTTTGCTCGAATCTCTGGATATTGGGTAACCTTTTGAGCGAAGTTACTGAAGCAGCTTGAGTTGATATATACTCCTGGTAAGCCCTTCAGCAATGGTGCCCGGCTTAAAAAGCTCTGTCTCGGGCACTTTTGGGCTTTGAATATTGATTGTGTTTTCGGGCCCACCCTCGAGGTGTGCATTTCGCGCCTTTACACTTGCAGCCGTTTTTGTTGGGAGCTGCTTATTGTCTAACTTAGCAAGTTATTTAGTATGGCTAGTTCCTACAAAGGATTGGACTTCGATATGTTTTATTTGAGGCCATTGACTCCACAAGCTGATAAGTTGCCCAAGGTTTGAGTTGGTCTCACATCATGACAGGTTTGTCAACTTGTTCTCGTAGCTTCAGATCATTAGTGCCATTTTGTAAAGTGATTAGAAAAGGTGTATGATGTACATATGAATTAAATAGCTATCTCAATCTAATGGTTGGTTAGTTCGGAAGAAAGCTTGGGGCACATATATTTTTCGAAGTTAACTTATTAGTTATTTAGTTAATCAATTTTCCGTTTCCTTTCTCACTCTGAGTACAATAATTTGCGCCCTTCTAATGCTCAATAGAGCAAGTTTTATGTGCCAGTTCTCATGTTTTATTTGCCAAATCACATTGTCTGTTTAAGCTTAAGTTCACTGCTTCGACTGAAAAGCTTATGTTTGCAGTGATTGCCCCTCTTAAAATGGTCCTCTTGGATAAGCCTATAGGGACGATGAAATAAGGCTTAGGTCTGACATGAATCGAGTCCAACTTGAATTTGTGACGCTTGGACAAGCGGGCTAATAATTGAGATTGGTTAGTGGACGGAGTTTGTAGATTTTTGAACCCATGTTTTTTGCACCCGCTACTTTCTCGGGTTGGGCAGTCAATGTCCTATGGGCATTATGTGCTGCTCTGAGTTAAATGTACAAATGTGCAATGCCAACATTCAGGATTGTAGGCTTATATTATTTGCACTAATAAAGTTGCACATTATTATTGTCTTTTTGTTGCTCTTTTTTATTCGGGATTAGAGCTGATCGAGTTACAAGACTGTATTCTCTTCTACCCTGTCTTTGATGCAACTACATTGCTAGAATGTGCTACAATTGCGTTTTGTGTTGGTTAGTAGTGAAGTTGGGGAAATCTCCCTTCAAAATCGGATTTATATTTTTTGTTTTGTGATGAAGATGCTCCCCAAGCTAAGGCTTTTGTTCTCTGTTGCGCTGTCTCAACAAGGGCTTATAATGTATTGTTGCTTGAGGTTCAGAAGCAGAGTGCATATGCTATTGCTAGTATTTTGGAGGTCATCTTGCGATTTCTCCCCTGTTTCATTGCTCCAGTTTAAGTTTTACGTCGAATACCCAATTTTTTTTAACGTTCGGTGTCTAATATTTAGGCAGTACACCTATAACCGGTGGCTTCGTTGGTGGTGAAAGAGTTGGCAATGAAAGGGGTTGTTCTATTTGACGTAATAGTTATTATTTGCTCAAAATTAATGTGAATATTATTATATGGAGCATATTTTCCCCTTGGTGTTGATGAAGTAGAGAGGTGGTCGAATGTTGGCTTGGGTCGGATGTGGGCTGGACTAGCAAGTTTTTTGACATGCGGGTTTTGGGCGGGTTTGTGTCCCGGGTCATTTTGAAGAAGACATTATCCAAGCCCGCTTTGTTAACGGGCCGGATGGAATGGGCCTTGATCTCCGATCATAAATAAGTTTCATTTTTTACGAGTACTACTGTTTCTTAACCTACTTGGGGGGAGTTTAACTGCTACTATTCCATTTAATTAGCTTTTATGTTGTTGGAAATCGAGTTTAAGTCATAAGCATAAAGTCTCATGGCTTCATCAATTAAGTTATCCGACATCTAAGAAAATAACAATTGTCAAGTTAGAATATGGTTTACCAATGCTACATTGCTACTCGTACATCCAGACTTAAAATTTGGTATAAATTCATCATAGTAGGAGTATAAGTTAATTCAATTGTCAAATTTTTGATATGCGCGATCATGGCAAAATTTAATCTAATTGTCAAAATAATACGAGTAATTGTCAAAATACATTGATTCCAGCGCAAATAAGAAAGTACGCTAAGCAAGGAGATAGCCCGGTGGATATGGGCCGTATCAAAACTGCCAAAATCGTTGAAAATTAACTCGATCTGATTGACCCAATGCAAAAACGCAATTTGATTGACCCGTTTGTCCAGTCTACTTACCAACTTGCCCAAAAGCGTTAAACCTACAAATCACTTGTATAACGTGTACTCCATATTCTCGTATACTCGGCTACTCGCACTATAGCGAGCCAAATATATTTTGACTTTGGTCGTATACTCTTTTGAAAAAATATTTCACAAATAAATTCATTTCAACCACGAAAATTATCAAAGTAAAGTACCGTCTCAAAGACCACATCGAGACTCGAGACGGGGTCTCGACGAGACGGGGTCTCGAGTCTTATCACTATAAACTCTCATGAGTCTCAGCTTGTCAAACTAAAACCTTCATTTCAATGGAGAATCCTTCAAAACAACCACCACCATTGTTATGCTTAAAATGGCCATGGGACATCAATCAACCAACCCACAACACCAAAACTCCATCTCCATGCGAATTCGATACTCCATGGATCTTCAAATCAATCCAAACCCTAACTAAACTCCCTTTCAATCTCTTCAATTCAATCACAAACAATTCAATTAATCCCAAAATTGATTCTTTAACAGTTAATCAAAACAATAATAATGATGGAATTAAGGGTTTAAGAAAAAAAGGGGTTTTAACAGCTGAAGAACAAGGTGAAATTGAACAAAGAGGTTTAGCTAATGCATTAGCAAGTGGAAAAGATGCAACTGTTATTGAATTTTATTCGCCGAAATGCAGTCTTTGTAATTCGCTTCTTGGGTTTGTTTTGGATGTCGAAACTCGTAATCTTGATTGGCTTAATATTGTTTTTGCTGATGCTGAGAATGATAAATGGTTACCTGAGGTATGGCTTGTTTTCGGATTTTCTCCGTCTTAATCATTTGTTTACGTTTTGTATTCTTTGTATGTGGTGTTTTAATTAGAGGTAAATAAATGAATGGCTGCGACTGACTGAGGGAGTATTTGCCTTAGGTCCGGACTCTCTCCGTCTTAATCATTTGTTTACGTTTTGTATGATGTGTTTTAATCAAAGGTAAACAAATGAATGTGACTTAGAGACTAGGGAGGGAGTATTTGATATCATGTATGTTTAGTGGCGGAACCAGAATTTGTAGTTAGGAGCGGAACTGTTAATGGAGTAAGTTAAATTGTTGGGAAAAAGTTCGAAAATTTTAACTACGAGTTTCAATTTTTTCGATGTTTAGAGGGGGTGATAGACCCTGCTAGCCCCCCTAGTTCCGCGATTGTATGTATTTGATTGGTTTTGGTAGATGGTTTGTTTGTTATGATTGTAGTGTGTATGAGACAATTAGAGAACTTACAGGAGAATAGATGAACATTGCAAGCAGTGACGGAACCAGGATTTTGTTGAAATTAGTTACAAGATTACAATGTAGAAAAATTGCCTTTCGTCCGAATTTACAGTTGTAGACTTGTGTTGTCTGTGGAGTTTTTTTTAGAAGGTGGATAATTTAAGCTGGATGTGGTGGCTAGTTCAACACTTGTTTGTCGGGTTTAGTAAACGAGCTAATGTATGTGTAGTGACCGTAAGTGGATTGGTCGACTTTGGTGTTTGTTTAGTGGTTCAGCTTGTCCACCTCTGATGGAGCCGAAGATTCAGTGTACTTTTGCTTTTCAGTTTTAGTTAATTAGCCAGCCTATAGTTGTTTCATGACTTGGAGCAAACCGTTTTCTATTGTTATAAAAATTTACTAAAAGGATGGAGCGAACAAATAGCCTTTCCATAGGACGCAGTTATGCTGCTATATCTCTTCCGTAGATTACTATGTGAAGCAACAATTTTGCTGTAGTATCTTCAAAGGTGCTGAGATATGCGAAAGGATTTCCGTCTCCAGTTGTAACTCTGGAGTTTAGTATGGGCCGTATATTCATGAAAATTTTTAGTTAGCTTCTTTGAAAATGAATCTTTTCCTTTTCTGGTTATATGTATTATTACTGAAGTTATCCTTCAGTTTATTGCGCGAGTCACTCAACGTAAGCTGGTTTTCTGTTGGCTAATGTACATATGCACGTATATAGAAATTAGAACAGCTACTGTTAATACGATTCAGTTGGACTCGAAACAGCAATTGAAGTATCTATGAATTTGAGTGATTATGCTTCTTATTCGTATTAGCAAATGAATGTGGTGGTAAATTGTGTTTTCTTTGTTGGTGCAGCTTCTCCACTATGACATAAAATACGTTCCATGCTTCGTGATATTGGACAAACATGGTAGAGCATTGGGAAAGACAGGCGTTCCTCACAGTCGGCTACATGTTGTTGCAGGTGTTTCCCATCTTCTGAAACTGAAACGTCCTCAAAAGAAATGAACTCTGAACATGGTGAATACTACGAATGTCATTAGGTCGAGACTTGCATCTTTGATTCTTTTCCTAGGATTGCATAATGTTATGGTAGTACATTTCCATGAAAGTTTCGCTTTGGTAATATCAGTATGTTACTCATGTATACATGCTCTTCGAAAGAGCCGCTGTTTGTTACTGGTATATCAAAACCTTTCAATGTCGAGAGAAGCGGTACTTTGTTAGAGAAAGTATAAAATATTATATGGTGTCTCATGTAGATTTTGAATGCTCTTTTTTACAAAATTCATTGGAACGGAGCGAGTATTAGATATTGATTTCACTCTTATCGGAAACCGATCAATCCAACTGCAATACCTTTTTGTACTGGTTTCTACCATGGTTTTTGTTACTGTCGTATGGTGACAAAGATTACCCTACAAACTCCTTCAAGAATGAACTATATATCCAAAATAACCGTAGTCACTCGTATATTTACTTCAAACACTCGTTCCCTCATTTCTCTTGGTAGTAATGTTCTGTAATGTAAAAGTTTAGTGTAGTTTAGCACAAGTATTTCCACAAGAATACCCAAAACTAGCACAAGGACGGACTAATTTATCGTCAAACCGCACATACGAGGCAAGGCCTGTAAAGTTGTCTTTCTACAAAACCACTTTCTCATATACTCTTCTACCATTCACTTTCAATAAATAAATATTCTCAATAAAACTTACAAAGGGGCAGGGTAAGAGTGCGCGGAGCAAAAAAAAAAAAAAACAATACATTCTACAAAGGTTTAACATACATAGCATGATAGTATCAAACACCGGTTTCAGATCTGAACTCAAAATCAGTTGTCACAGCTGGATCTCAGTTGTTGCGCTACAAATGCTGGTGATACCGGCTTGAAATGTAGCCGCGATCACCTTTGAAACCTTCATAACTTGCCAACTTGGTCGCTATTATTCCAGCCTAGTTTATTACTATGATACAATAAAATGCAAACCTCAATGTACAGGCAGGATTTAACGATCATCTCATCTCATAAACCTAGTGGGCATGAACTCGTTTATTCTGAGGGGAAGACTGTAGAATTCTTCGTTCCTTACTTCTCCCCTTCTATTTTGGAACGGAATCCACCACGGAACTCCTCTTTCTGCAGCGCTATCCCTTGCTTCTAGGGTGTTATCGAGCAGGACCCCAACAATTATAGCCACAGTAGGGGGTGATGAGAATATCGTATTCAGTATGTCATTGAACTGAAAAAACAAACAGAAAAGTGGTTTAAGTCGGGATTATATTTTATCAGAATACTTTGATCTACAGAAGACGGTTTCATAAAAGGGTTTGTCCCAAAACAAAGATGCTCATGAAAATTTGATGCGAAGTTTTAATCAAAACAATGTGAATATACACGTAGGTATCGATACTTACCCATCCTCCTCCAGTATTAACGGGTCCATGATTTGCCGTCATGGTATAACTCAGAAAGTAATACGGTATAGATATTCCAAGGAACAGACTCAGCCCCAAGACATACATATTCCTCATAGAATTGTTGTTCGTAAATTGAATAAACGAAATCCCATTTGCAGCTGCAAGTAAATGTAATGTGCATAGACATAAATAACAAATCAAAACCAATCTGTCTCTCAACACAATAAATATAGAACCTATTGGATGGAAATGAATTGGCAGAGAAGTGAACTAACCAACAATTCCGAACAGAACGCAATATATAGCAGCGAAAATTGGAAGAGGGATAGATGCAAAGAAGGCTCCAAATTTCCCTAACAGTGAAAAAGCGTAGACAATCATTAGTTTACGGATACTTTTGCAACTGCTTTCGTGTTTAAGTAAAAAGCACTCACCAAATATAGAGAAAAATATCATGAAAGATGTGGATACTTGAACAACTCTTCTACTTCCGACACGGGTCAGTCCGAGCAGCCCAGCATTCTCACTGCATGCATACTAACAGGTCATTCATATCTTTATTTCACAAATGAAGATATGAAAGTTAATAGTTTGGAATAAATAGAAAAAAAAAAATTATCTGATATTGATAAAAGCTCGAGGGTCATCGCATTTCAAGCTATCTATTAAATACTGTAAAAAAAAGAGTCTAGAAATAATAATATCAAACTTGGATAGAAGTATCAGTGTTTGATTCTTTGCTATTATGACAAAATATCATGTTTTGGTATAAAATGAAGTGTCTAGGTGTCGTATCTAAGTCGGACTGCCGGAGACATTTAATGAGACAATATAATCATTAGGGAAACTAGAAAGAAAAATATTTGTAGCAGACTTGCTAGTGAGAAAAAGACGTAACGGTCCAGGAGAAAGAATGTTCTTACACAGTAGCAGTTGTGCCGACAATTGTACCGAACAGCCCATCAAGCAACATACTTATACCCTGCATGTTTTCAATAAGCACAAGTGAAACCATAGCTCATAATATTTCATGTCAAGTAACCAAAATGTTAATTATTACGGCAATTCTAACCTGCAAACCTATGCTTCGGCTCAGCACATGAGCTGGAGGAGGAGTAGCTCCTGATAAGCGGGCGGTTGCATAATATGTTCCTGTAGTCTGCAAATAACCAACCAAATAATTATACAAGGAGGATAAGCATCATACCCCGTTCGTTTTTAAACTATGATTTGACTTCAAGTTAACAAAAAAAATGAGGAAAATTCCGAAACTGGAGTATATACTTCATGATATTTACTCGCATATTTTGAGAGAAACCGAAGATTTATGTAAAGCGTCTTGAAATATGAAAAATGTTTCCGTATATAGAAAAAAGAAAAAGTACTAATTAGAAAAGGGACAGATTAAAAACCTCTGCTGATGAAACAAGAGCTGCACCCATCATGCCAAACACACTACTAGCGCTGAATAAAGGGGTACCCCACTGAAACGGATAAGGAACTCTTACCCTAAAATTGCCAAAAAAGACGGAGTACAATCAATGGAAGGATCCACCCTTTACAAAAGAACTAACACAAAATTATGGTTACATTCAATGACATAGACAGTTGATACTGTGATAGGCCCAATTTTAAACACATACCATGAAGAAGAAGAAATGAGACCCGAGTAATCAGTGCGGCAACTCCGCTTAGTTTGCGGTTTAACTCTATTGTAGGCTCCACTAACAGTAAGTATGGCAGCGAAAGCCCATACAAACCCAATGCAAAAAAGCAACGCATATCTCTCTAAAATGGGATGTGCTCTTGGATGGAGGTGTTTTGCATACTGAAAACAACATGACGGATTACATATAGTTTGTCCTCTCAATTAATCCAGAACCTAATAGTATCAGTTAAATCGAAATTACCTGTTGGACGAGAATGAGTAAAACTAGCATTGGCAGACCAATCTCCGTACAGTTTGCTAGCTTTAAGAGCACAAAAATAATACACAACAAAAACAAAAATCAATTACTATCACAAATGATAAGGGAATACCACGTTAGGAAAATCTCTAGACGATAAACGTACCTGAGGAAAGCCTCTGGTGAACAGACCAAGACCGACGAGTGAAACTATCGGCACAATGATAAGGGGACTGAAGAGCCTGCCATTTATTTATCATTATAAAGGAAAATCATTTTAGATAAATATGTGACTCGGGACTCAGGAGTCAGGACAATACATATGTATGGAAATCATGAACTTCTCAGGACTTAAGAATCTGAAACGGACAAATTTGTAAATAAAGATATTCACCTCGTCAAATTTCCCCATGCTTTGCTATAGCCAAGAATAATGCTGACGAAAGATGAGACTATTAGAGATCCCTGAATGGTTCTAATGTTGTGAATAAATCTCTGCAAATACCAGTCTATAAACGGTAAGCATAAGCATAATACAAGCCGTAAGTACAGCAAGAACAACACTACCCCAAGGCCTTGATCAGTTGAGCGTTCCCGCATATGGCGTGGTAAGTGGGGTCGGATGAATGCAACCTTACCCAGGGGGAGGCTTTTTCACAGACAAAAGTAGTGGTATTTGGCTCTGATGGAAATGGAAACATTTTTTTTGCCAATGTTTTGAGAACAAGAAAGGACAGGAAGAACAGCAGAAAGGGAAAAATATTAAACATATAACTTTGTACCTGATGCTCACTATCAAAATTTCCGTTATTGCTGTCATTGATAATCGTCATGACAGGTATGAGGTACGCAAATGATGGCCCCATCACTGCAGGCAGTCTAGACCCAATCAAGGTTTGCAGAAGCGTATTGATCCCCGACATAAATAGCAACGTTTCAATCACACGGGCTTTATCCCCCTTATTCCAGAAACAACTAAAGATGTAAGAGGTCACACACAATGACACAATCGGATTCAAAATAAACGGGAAAATGACAAGATCAGTACTTACTGCGTTCCCGCCCATTAGAGGAACTATGGAGCTGGCAATCAGGACCGTGGTTCCCAACATCACTATATAGTGCTGAAAAGCCAATATACATGTTTGGTCTGCATTTTTTACGAGCAAGTAAACAATTTAGTGTACCATACATAACATTCCTTGGAATTAAGGAACTTTCATAGATATTTCAAGGACAAGAAGTTTGCATTCATCACATCTTCCACAAACTCCTCCTGATAATAACATCGTCACATAATTGCGACTTTTTTAGCAATCATTATTCACTAGAGAGGGAATTTAACTTATTCTGTTCATTGATTTATTCTAAAGCCCAGATTCCAGTAATCAAACACAAAGCACAACGAAATGGAGATCAACCATTCAGCTAAAACTAATTGAAGACGCATTAAAACGGACTCCAAATCTCAAACTGGCAAATAAGTCCTTAAATAAGAGCAATCAACTGAAATCCAACAAAAGGTGGAATCACGGTACTCAAAATAGCATTTAAAGTCTAACTTTTTTAGTTTGTCAACATTTCATCATGATCAAGTACACTGAATTTGAAAGTCGGAATTATACTTTAACAAACCAGTTGAAAATTCAACTGAAATAGCTGAATAATAACCCAAATTGGCCAAATTCTTATCACAAAAGTTATTCAATTACAACTACAAAATACCAAAGAATTGATTCCCAATTCACTCCATGGTATATACTATCGAAATTCGAAACCCAGAAATGGAAAAAAGTGATCAAATTCAATACCATGAGCAAAAGAGCTAAAAGGAATCACTTCTTTATTCTAAAGTATCTCATATAAAACTAAAAGCATCATAAAGAAACCTTAAACATATGAAAATCATTGAATCATCATGAAACTTTCTGTTAACACATGAATAATTCAATAATTCACACCCTTTTGTTCTCACTTGCCCACTTCCGTCTCAATCATTTATTTACCTCTAATTAAACTACGTCTCAAAACAATACTTAATTTGCCCACCTCCGTCTCAATCATTTATTTACCTTCGATTAAACTATATCTCACAAACAATACTTAACTTGCCCATCTCCGTCTCAATCTCAATCATTTATTTACCTTTGATTAAAATACGTCTCACAAACAATAATTTAACTTGTCCACCCCCGTCTCAGTCATTTATTTACCCTGGATTAAAATACGTCTAAGACAATAAAAAGTCGATAGTCCACATAACTAACTACTAGTCAAGTACGAGTAATACAATAAGGTAAACTAAAAAAAATCGAAACTTTATTAGTTTTTCCTAAAGGGGCGACCGTCCTTGCTAGCCCTTTTAGTTCCGCTACGGATCAGAAACATAAAAACAAAGAAATAAATAAAAACTTACGCCAAGAAGGATTAGAGTGGATGCAATAATGAAGAGATTGAAGTTGTTCTTGAGGAGCATAAACTGGTCCTTTTGCTGCACCAAGTGGCATATGTGGGCCCGGTGGTGGGGCCATCACCGGCTGCTGAGGTGGCCCTTGGTGGTTGTTATGGTGGTGGTGGCCCCCACTTTCTCCCATTTTTATATTACTTAAATAATAAAGTTGCGATCTTTGATTGTGTCTGAAAAACGTTACAAAGTTTGATGAGTAAACCGACAGTGAAAGGTTTTAACTATAAAAGTTGATGATGGTTTGCTTTGCTTTGCTGGAAAATGTACTTATCAATCAGTGTCAAGTGTTGTCTAATTTCTTTTAGTACAATTTCTTATTTCAGACGGACCATTTCTGTCTTACGAAAAAGACGAGATTTTGTGACTAATTTAGGGTAAGATGTAACCACAGTGTTCTAGCTATTGTCACAAGTCACTACTTAAGATAACTTATTTTCCAATGAACTTAAAATCCCGTCTTTTCATTTCAGACGAAAATGACCCGTCTGAAAAGAACCATAATAGGAGTAGTATTGATTTTTTAAGTGCGATTACTAGACTTGGTTAATGGATCAATCAGGTTAATTTTAATTGATCATTTTGGGTTTGCAAGAACTCGGGTGGGTTATTTTTGGGTTTCGAGCATTTTTGAATGGGTTTTGGGTAACAATCAACATGCAATATAAACATTAGGTTAGGTTGAGGCCTGGTCTATTCGGGTTTCAGTCAGATTCGAATCCTTAATCGGAGTGCGGGGTTGGGTTTGATCAGTTCAATTTTACCAGGTCTAAGTTGACGACAAAGCAGATAAAACCGATCGGATTTGAATGACATTACTTAGACTCAAATATGGAAATGTATTATCGTCCTCTAACACCTATACTCTTTTAGATTCTTATTAAAAAAATAGATACGGGTAGTTATAAGAAATTAAGAAGGTATCATAAAGTAATACGGAGTATGTAAAACCGTGTTCACAAGTATTTGTAAATTAAATTGATCCAATCAACACGCGAATATATGAATCGGACACCCGCGATTGTTTAGTAAATACTGAGAAGTTTTCAGGAGTTTAATTGTATTGTTGTTAATGAGTATTTATTTTACTCAACTACAATATACGGAGTACTAATGAGTATAAAAGGTGAAGATTTCACAAATTATTGTATACTTCGTATATAAGACGGTCTACACTGTAAGACGGTCCACCTTTATAAAAAGTTATTCATTTATTGATAATAAACGGGTTACCTTTTTCATAATAGGACCGTCTCAGAGTCTGTGATCGTCTTATCCAATAACTACTTGAATGAAAATTTTAGATGGTGTTGATTGTTGAAATGTTGATAACGTGAGCATGGGCAGATTGGATAGTAGGAAGGGGATCAAAATCCTCTCCATTGATTTTCTCTCCATTACCTCTCACAAAACATACTATATTATATATTTCAATCCCATTCATTTACCTTTTTATTTTCAAATAAATCTACAACCATCCGATCGAGCTCAATTATAATCCGGACCGTCGAGAAGTAATGGACCTCCATTTCTTTTTGACTAATGGAGAGGATTTGCTCACGTAGGAAGGTGCATGGAAAGTCAGGGGGTGCGATGTACGAGAAGCTTGGAACTTGCGTTTTTTGGATTTGTTTTTGTTTGTCTTTGCTTCTTTAATTTGCAAGCACCTACCAATTTGGTCATCATCTAAATAAGTTATTGACTAAAATCGTTTTATAATGCGACACCGTTATTTCATTAATTAAACACTCACTTATTACCAGTTACTATTAGTACTATTACGTAATAAGTAAATATAAGTAAATTTTTATATATAAAATTACCGTCTTAATTATCATGATAAGTTATTGAATACTTTCCTAATTCTCAAGAGGGTTCACGACGTGTCCGACGAACAACACGACTCCGGTCGTGTCTTCTCTGATCAAATACATGAATGGATGATCAACCACAAAGTCCACTTTCTTTCTAAGACATACCAACTCCATCTCACAACCAGAAGCTGCAGCGGCTTCTGTGCCTTCCTCGTTCACCTCGATAAAAGCCTTATGGAAAATTTTTGAAACAACAAGCTTACGAGCCGTAGGACAGTCCACCATCTCGGTCAGGCCACCTTCCTTGAAAGCCGATTTAATTCCTAAATCTTTCAAGGCCTTAGAAGCTTCAAACCCGAGTGATATTTTGAACCGTGGAAGTCTAAAATCTCTAACTTCGTCTTTCCAAACTTGAAGGTGTTCATCTAGGAAACCGGGTTCAGAAGCCACTTTCTCAGATAACGCTAACAGTCCGTCTTTTTCATCTGGAAGAAGGAAAACCATGGAGAATCGGCGGCCCCTGTCCTCGCCCTGCTTGTAAGCTAGGTAGCACGGACACACCTCTTTTTTAGCCGTACCGTGTCGGACACCGACACTCGTCGGACACACGTCGAAACGTGTCGGACACCTATAAAGCCGTGTCTAACTTCCAACATTTATTTAGGCACGTGTCCGACGCGTGTCTATGGTATTTTGGCCGTGTCCGACGCGTGTCCATGGTATTTGGACATCATTTAGGGTGGATTATGTTCTTTAGACGAGAAATGAGCTCACAAAAGAGATTGATTAGAAGATGAGTTTGGATGAGAAATGAAAACGAGTTATAAATAACGGCAAATTTTACCTTTACTTTTTAAAATCTGACATCAAATACATTTATAAAAATAAAACCGAACTTTTATAATTAAAAAATATATATTTTATTAAATTTATATAACGTGTCCCGTGTCCTAAATTTCATGGGGTGCCGTGTCACGTGTCCGTGTCCGTTTTGGTGCTACCTAGCTTGTAAGGTAGTCATTGTCAAAAAAAAAAAAAACTTGTAAGGTAGTTCAAGGACTTTGAAACCATCACAAGTACTAATATACTATTGTTTCATGCTGCTCATGTACGGCACTTTAACAGTTTAACTGAGGTGCCATTCAGAAGATGGAAATCGTTTTCTTTTGTTATCGTTCGATCAAACTTCTGATTCCATTCTCCCTTAAAATACAATGCATTTGCGAATATAAGCCTCGTCATGTTATCAACTGATCCAGGAGGAAGCAAACCTTTAATGAGGCCGCCGGTGTGTTTCTCCGCCCATGAATTCACTTCAGAAGCTATTTCATCTACCTTTAGTCGGAAAAATCTATACTCTTTAAAAAGTGAGAGATGGCAAAGTTACTGTTCGTTAGCAACAGTAACCGGATGCCCCTCCACAGCCATCGATCTTCCTTTGCTTTCGATCTGCGCCGTTCGTTCCTTGTCTTTTAAGGATTTTACTTTCACTTTCATTCACTCATTTCCTCCATCTTCCTCACCCTTTCTCTCGACGATCTCTCTTCTACTAACCCTAATCCATCTTAATCACTCTCTGGAATCCCTCGCCGGGTGTTATTGTTGCCGGATTATCTATACCGTTACCGGCGTTAGTCAACAGTGAGACTGGTGCGTTCTCTCTTTCCTTATTTCTAGGGTTTGTCGTGTTTTGTGGTTTATTGTTTTTGTACTTCTCCGGTCATTTGGTTTCTTTTTGCCGTCGCCGTTCCCGGTGATTAGTTCTTTTCCTGCTGTCGCTGTTCCGATTTACCGGTCATTTTGGTTGATATTTTTCGATAGTTTTTTTAATTCTCCGGTCATTTGGTTTCTTTTTGCCGTCGCCGTTCCCGGTGATTAGTTTTTTCCTGCCGTCGCTGTTCCGATTTACCGGTCATTTTGGTTGATATTTTTCGATATATTTCTGTGGCTCCTGGGTTTATTTGTGCTCTTTAG
>JAGPOY010001090.1:640-14355 GCA_018983105.1 Silene uniflora
CCACCTCCTTTTGTCTTGATTTTTCTTATGTGAAAAAATTATTATTCTTGCCATTCATAAAAATAAGAAAGTTTATCTCTCTAATTTTCTAGAGAAATAAAACACCATAAACATCAATAATATTACTAATATTTAGATCTTATTACTAGAGTAGTAATATCATATTAGTAGTAATTTTAAGAGCTAACCCATTATTATTTCTAGTAACAAAATAACATTGGGTATTAAGATTGGTTCCTTGATACGAACCTTTGGGCATCAATTTCGTTATAGATCGAGTAGAGGAGCATTGGAGCTAAATCGGAATATCTTAAGAAGACTAACATTGGAAGGTGACCAAGTTAGTATAATCCGTTTTCGTCGATTGTAAGAATCCGACTCCCTCTTATGTTTATTTTGCATGCATAAGATCTAAATTATGAATATAAATTTGAACACTTATATGTGATATAAGTATAACACGAAATATGATTTCTAACACTTATTATCGAACCTTAATATTGGCATGACTATTTATATATGATTTGCATGTGTGACCCAATCCCCTTGGACTCTCTTAATTTATAATGTTTACATCGTATCTTTTAGACTATACAACCAAACCAAACCAATTCGATAATTCGACCTTGATAGAAATTCACCATAGCAATTCATGCGTAGTAAACCTTTTCTTTGTGGATTCGACCCGTTAATACTACATTAATTTGTTGTGCCTAGGGTATCTTTGATTAGGTTTGTGACACCCTATCAAATTTTGGCGCCGTTGCCGAGTAAACGGTTTTATTATATTGTGTTTTTTTTTGATAAAATGTAAGTATATATCAAAAGAAAAAGTCACCATACAATAGCACTTGCCAGATTATCAATTCCGACATTCTAATCCCGTCCTACTTAACAAACCGACTATGGGTAGTCAGTAGACCTGCCCAACTTGACAGGCCCATTAAACTAATCTACAAACAAACCTAAGGCAGACAAACTTGCCTCATTTCGATCAAACAACAAACACAGATACATCTCCTTTTGTTGTTCAAAACCTAAATCCCGATAATCTAATCACTGTTCTCCTCTCCGGCCTAAACTCCGACGAAGCTCAGCTGCTCTCCAACAACTCTTCCAGCCATGGATCGCGGGTCAGTATTCCCCTCTTTTCCACCCCCCTAAACCTCAATTTCAGTTCAGCAATTATGATTTGTGAATTGTGTTTTTCTATCTTGTTTTCTTTTGTCTTAAGGAACACTTGTTCCTTGAGACCGTTACTTACAATTTCCTTTAAGTTTTTGTCTCATGCCCAGGTCCTCTCGCATTGGAGAATTGCTTTCGCCGGACTCCGAGCCCGAGAAAACGTTGCGGAAAAGACAAGAATTTCTAAAGGAGATTAAAGGAGACGCTTCACCTTAACAAGTTGAAAGTGCGAGAAAGTCTTACTTAGACGATCTTGATGCTTTTGAGCTTGAAGAAGAGGAGGTTTCTAGTTCGTCATCAACACCATCATCACCGACACCACCACCAACAAAGAAAATGGTCAAGCTTTTCGATCATTCCGAGCCCACCGCGGCTATGCTTCCCAAGGGTATCACTACTACCCAAATCGAGGTTGCGAACTTCGAGATCAAGCCGGCTTTCATTAGCCTTGTGGAGCGCAAACAATTTGGAGGTACTCCTTTAGAAGATCCCGACTTACATGTGAGTAACTTTTGTGATTATTGTTCTATGATTAGGCAAAATGGAGTCACACAAGAGCAAATTAGGGAGATACTCTTCCCCTTTTTGCTAAAGGACAAGGCAAGGCTATGGATAAATGGTCTTGATCGTACCGCCATGGGGATCACGGATTGGCAAACTTTGGCTCTTGCATTCTACAAGAAGTACTTCCCTCCGGAGAAGACTCAACAATTGAGGAGCCAAATCACTAGCTTCCGTCAAACGGGGTTAGAGAGCCTCTATGGGGCTTGTGAGAGGTATAAATAATTGCAAAGACAATGCCCACATCATGGGTAAGATCCTTTTTTTTGGCTATCACCTTCTACAATGGGTGTAATGCCGACTCTCGTCGTATCCATGACTCCACCAACAATGGGCGGTTTGATCAAATCGACACTGATGTAGCTCATGCAACAATTTAGTCCATGGCCATCCATGATGCTCAATATGTCAATTCGAGAGGTGTTCCACTTAAAGGTACGGATGATTCTTCTACTAACTCTCTTTTGATGGCCAAGGTTGCTATGTTGGAGCAAAAGTTGGAAGCATGTGCCCCATTTCAACAAGTCAATGCCATGTCCACAAATACTCATGTGCCTATTTGTGATGGATGTGGAGTACAAGGGCATAATACCGCTACATGCCAAGCAACTTTTGATGAGGTATGGGCATTTCAAACTTATAAGCAAAGTACTTACCCTCCGGGAAATTTTTCCAATACTTACAATCAAAGTTGGACTAAACATCCCAACTTGTCATATAAGAGCACCAATGTGTTAAACCCTCCACCACTAGACAATTTCGTACCCCAACAACAAAATGTCCATGTGCCCAAATTTGCCAATCCACCGGGTTTTCAAATTCAACAAAGACCACCTCTCATAACTTACCAACAACCCCAAGGTCAACAAACTATCACTCAAGGGGAACAAGGGGGGAATAAGCTTGAAGGTTTGGTTATGCAACTTTTGGCAAAAATTGATAAAAATGAACAATCTCATACCGCCGCCATTAAGATGTTAGAGGGTCAAGTGGCTCAACTGTCTTCCTCAAGTTCCCAAAGGAAGACGGGTCTACTACCTTCCCAAGGTAATCCACCACATGACACCGTCAAGGCCATTTCTTTAAGGAATGGTACAAAGTATGATGTGACATCTATGCCCAATGATGAGGAGGTACCTATTGAGGTTGAGATTGAGGTTCCTCCTAGTCCTAAGGAGGTTGATGAGGTTCCAAGAAAAGTTGCGGATCCTATTGTAGTTGAGGATGTGACGGAAGAAGATGATGATGTGGAGGATGCTCCTCCAATTACCCCAAAGAAGAAGGTTGAGGTAAAAGCTACGGAGAAGGTCCAAGTGCCCTTCCCTCAAAGGTTAGCTAAAGCTCACAAAGAAACTCAATTCGGTAAGTTCATGGAAGTTTTGAAGAACTTGCAGGTAACCGTCCCTTTTACCGAATTAATTACTCAAATTCCTTCTTACACTAAGTTCATGAAAGACATTTTAACTCGGAAGAGGACTTTGAACGAAATTGAAACTATTGCTTTCACCTCCGCGTGTAGTGCTTTTATGTTAAACAAGTCCCCTCCCAAGTTAAAGGATCCCGGTAGCTTTTCTATTCCTTGCACTATTGGTACCTACTATGTTGACAAAGCTTTGTGCGATTTAGGTGCAAGTGTAAGTGTTATGGCTTTCTCTATATGTGATAAGCTTAACATGGGTGTCTTGAAATGTACTAGTGTCACCTTGCAAATGGCGGTCGGTTCTATAAAACGCCCTTTGGGTGTTTTGGAGGATGTGCCCGTGAAAGTCGGTAAGTTTTTTCATTCCGGTGGATTTCATTGTTCTTGACATGGCCGAAGATGCCAATATCCCAATCATTTTGGGAAGACCCTTTCTACATACCACGGGTGATGATGAGATTGAAGGAGAAGAAGTGGATGCTTTGGAGCTAAAGTTGGATGGAGAGGAACTACCAATGGAGGAGAGTTCGCATTTTATTGGGTTAGTTGCCACGCCTTAAGAGGTTGAGGTACAAAAACCCGAACTTAAACCCCTGCCATTGAATTTGAGGTATGCTTTTCTTGATAAGGATGAGATGTGTCCGGTAATAGTGAGTGCTCATCAAAATGAAAGTCAATTGTCTTCCTTGCTTGATGTGCTTAGGAGTCATAAGAAAGCTATTGGCTATAAATTTGATGACTTAAAGGGAATAAGCCCCGAATTTTGCATGCATAGAATCTATTTAGAAGATGGCCATAAACCATATGTTCAAGGTCAAAGACGTTTAAATCCCAATATGCAAGAAGTGGTCAAAAAGGAAGTGCTTAAATTATTAGATGCGGGAATTATTTATGCTATTTCCGACTCTAAATGGGTAAGTCCGGTTCAAGTGGTTCCTAAGAAAGGAGGGATCACCGTAGTCAAAAATGATAAAAATGAACTCATCCCTACTAGAATTGTGACGCGATGGCGTATATGCATTGACTATAGGAAGTTAAACTTAGCCACCAAGAAGGACCATTACCCATTACCCTTTATTGACCAAATGTTAGAGCGGTTGGCGTGTCATAAGTATTTTTGTTACTTAGATGGTTATTCCGGGTTCTTTCAAATACCCATTCACCCCGATGACCAAGCAAAGACCATATTTACATGTCCCTATGGTACATTTGCTTACCGTAGAATGCCTTTCGGTCTTTGTAATGCCCCCGCCACTTTCCAACGATGCATGATGAGCATTTTTTCCGACTTCATTGAGTCTATATTATGGAAGTGTTCTTGGATGATTTTAGCGTTTATGGGTCTTCTTTTGATTCTTGCTTATCTAACTTGGCTAAAGTTTTGAAGCGGTGTGAAGAGGTTGATCTTGTGTTGAATTGGGAGAAGTGCCACTTCATGGTAAATGAAGGAGTGGTACTTGGTCATATTGTTTCCGAAAGAGGAATTGAAGTGGACCGAGCTAAGGTCCAAGTTATTGAACAACTACCCCCGCCGGTAAATGTCAAAAGCGTAAGGAGTTTCTTGGGTCATGAGGGATTCTATCGCCGCTTTATTAAGGACTTTTCCAAAATTGCCAAACCCCTTACCGAGCTTCTTTTGAAAGATGCTCCTTTTGTCTTTACTAATGATTGTCTTGAGTCTTTTGATAGGATCAAGAAAGCTTTGATATCCGCACCTATTATTCGATCACCGGATTAGAGCTTGCCATTTGAGCTCATGTGTGATGCAAGTGACTATGCGGTAGGTGGCATGCTTGGACAAAGGAAAGATAAGGTGCTCCATGCTTTCTACTATGCTAGCAAAACCTTGGATGCGGCCCAAATTAATTATGCCACGACGGAGAAAGAGCTTCTTGCAATTGTCTATGCCTTAGACAAATTCCGCTCTTACTTGATTGGGTCCAAGGTTATTGTGCATACCGATCATGCCGCATTGAAGCACCTACTATCAAAGCAAGAGGCAAAGCCAAGGTTGATTAGATGGATCTTGCTTTTGCAAGAATTTGATCTAGAGATTCGTGACAAGAAGGGGACGGAAAATGTTGTTGTCGATCACCTATCACGATTGAAGTATGATGATGGAGCTATTCAATTACCTATTGATGATTCTTTTGCCGATGACTCCCTCTATGTGGTGGATACCGAAACTCCATGGTATGCCGACATAGCCAACTTTCTAGTTAGGGGGGGTTACCTCATAGCCTTTCATATCAACAAAGGAAGAAGTTCTTACATGATGCCAAGTTCTTCCTTTGGGACGATCCATATTTGTTCAAACATTACTCCGATGATCTATTCCGGAGATGTGTCGCACAATGGGATGTGAAAGGGGTGCTAGAAGGATGTCATTCATCTCCTTATGCTGGTCATCATGGACCATCCAAGACGGTTGCTAAGGTATTACAATCGGGCTTCTATTGGCCTACAATGTTCAAAGATTCTAAAGACTTTGTGATGCAATGCGATGCTTGTCAACGGACGGGCAATATTTCAAGAAGGCATGAGATGCCTTCAAGAACATCCTTGAGGTCGAGTTGTTCAATGTATGGGTTATTGATTACCAAGGACCGTTTCCATCATCCAAGGGTAATCGATACATATTGGTCGCCATTGATTATATCTCTAAATAGGTAGAGGCAATTACTACTCCCACAAATGATGCTCGTGCCGTGGTCAACTTATTCAAGAAGATCATATTTCCAAGGTTTAGGGTGCCAAGGGCGGTCATTAGTGACCGTGGTACTCATTTTGAGAAGCAACTCGATGTTTTGTTAGAGAAATATGAGGTAACCCATACGAGAGGCTTAGCTTACCATCCACAAACAAGTGTCCAAGTCAAAGTGTCAAACCGTGAGCTCAAGCAAATTCTTGAGAAAGTTGTTGCAAAGTCGAGGAAGGATTAGAGCATGAAGCTCAATGATACCTTATGGGCCTATCGCACCGCATATAAGACACCTATTGGTACATCACCATATAGGTTGGTCTATGGTAAGGCTTGGCATCTCCCTATCGAGATGGAACAAAAGGCCTATTGGGCGGTAGCGGAGCTTAATATGGAGCCGAAATTGAGCGGAGAGAAACGTCTATTGCAACTAAATGAGCTTGATGAATTCCGCTTGCAAGCTTATGAGAGCTCCCGTCTTTATAAGGAGAAGACAAAGAGATGGCATGATAAGAAGATACTCAACAAGGACTTCTATGTCGGAGATAAGGTATTATTGTTCAGTTTCCGATTCAAACTCTTTCCGGGAAAGCTAAGGTCAAGGTGGACCGATCCTTACACCGTTACTAATGTCAACAAGTTCGGTTCCATTGAAGTAGTGGCCACAAATGGGGAGCGATTTAAAGTTAATGGCCATCGCTTGAAAGTCTACCATGATAATGCCTTTGTTGGCATTGTCGATGAAGTCTTTATGGTTCCTTTACTTTCGAAGAAGTAACCCCACCGTATCCTTTTCGTCGTGTGGGACGTTAAACCAGCGCTTCTCGGGAGGCAACCTGAGCCTAATTTTATTGTGTGTTTAAATTTCCGCAATTTAATGTTTTAATTTGATTTAGTAATTAAATTTCTAAATTAGCTAATTATTTTTGTAGTGTGTTATGTAGGTGAAAGAATCAAAGAAGAAGGAAAATATGCTTTTGGCACGCATTCCCAAGTTACATACCCGTTCGGGGACATAACAATCAAGTACAGAGCTAATTGTTAAAAAAGCGAAGAGCAAAGTCAAAGCCAGCTAAACTCGGTCAATCCCGATCGTGTTTGGCGTTCCCGATCGGGAACGTAGCTATTGAGCTGAAATTGTTTATTTTCACACGGGTAAAAGGAAAAAATAAGCTAAGTACTTCATTCCTTGTTCAGTCCGTCGGGTACATTTCCTTCACCTTCTACTCTCTATTTTCTTCTCTTCACCATTAAAATCACTCAAAACCTCCATTAAACATCAAGATCTCAAGGTTTGTTCATCTCCAACCATCAACAAGTAAGTATTTGATGTGGGTTTAGTCGTCGCACCCAATCAAACACATTTGTATGCTCAACAAACTAACTAGCTAGTGAGTAAGTCGAGGTCAATCCATGGGACGGTGAGCTTTGGGTTCTACGTTTATCTATCCTAACCATGCAAGTGTCACAATTATGGAGGAGTTTGTAGTCTAAACTAATAAAAGCAATAAACAACAAGGATTAAAACAATAAGGAGGAAAACAAGGAAGAGTGGGTTCATATGGGTAATCAAATGGTAATCCAAGGGATGAGTCTTAGTGTTTATTTGGTCGAGGTCGTAATAGAATAGGGTCGAGGCTTTCGATCTTACAACCCTTAGGTGGGAAAGGGGTAGTGACACACCGTAGACCCTAACCTCCCTACTAGTCTTAAACACTGTCTAACCCTCTATCGAGGCTTTCCATCTTACGACGAAGGTTGAATAATAGTCTAGCAAGCCTTGACACTTTCGATATTATAAGGTATGCTTAGACATAAGAGAATCAATGCAAGTTTTGTCATTCAAGCATTTCATCAAACATAAAGCATGCATAAGACTAGATAATACAACAACAATTTAATCAACCAAACAACTCATCATGATATATGGATTTACCCTTTAATGTTCCCCATAATCCCCCACTAGTCCTAGCAAGGTCACTACTCACTCATTCTCATATGAGTCATGCAATCAATGATTGAATGTTGAAAGATTAATATTAATTATGGGAAGATTGAAGAACAATTGTTGAATGATTAAAGTTTAATCTACTCCTAATCTAATCTAAAAGGGGGCTTGTCAAGCCTAACCCTCTAATTTGTTACAAAAGGGTATTTATACTAAGTACAAGAATTAGGTTAAGTAGAGGTGGACTGTCGTTCAAGGACAAGGCGGAGTAATTAGGGGCAGCTCGGGTCACAAGGAAGTCGTCCCGGGTATTTGTACCTTGGACCCGCCTCGGGTCGATCCCCCACTAGTCCTAGCAAGGTCAGTACTCACTCATTCTCATATGGGTGATGCAATCAATGGTGGCAAACATCTTAGCATGAGCAAACATGGTGAATGAGCAAGGAAATAAACAAAGGATTAACAAGTAAATAGAGGGATTAAGAAGTATACCAACATAAAGGAGAATCCTTGTATAAAGATGAAGACTTGTCACCGATCTTCAATCATAAACCCAAGAGATTCAAGGCTAATCTAATGAAAAAGTATTGAAAGACTGAATGTTGAAAGATTAATATTAATTATGGGAAGATTGAAGAACAATTGTTGAATGATTAAAGTTTAATCTACTCTTAATCTAATCTAAAAGGGGGCTTGTCAAGCCTAACCCTCTAATTTGTTACAAAGAGGGTATTTATACTAAGTACAAGAATTAGGTTAAGTAGAGGTGGAGTGTCGTTCCAGGACAAGGCGGAGTAATTAGGGGCAGCTCGGGTCGCAATAAAGTCGTCCCCGGTATTTGTACCTTAGACCCGCCCCGGTCGCGAGGAAGTCGCTCGGGTCGGGTACGACCCGCCCGGGTTCTCTCCAAGTCGCCCGGGTCCTGGGTACAAATGTCCCTTTTTGCTTCGTTCTGCTTCAAAACCCGTGGGAGTGTCCTCCCAGCCCGTGGGGGCTTCTCTACTTGGCTTCATTTCTTGACTTAGGCCATTGGTTACATCTCCTCTACATGCTAGGTCCTTGGATATCGTCATTTTAGCTCCGAAATGCTCCATTTAAGCCCGATTTAGCTCCTCCGCATACAACCAAGCCAAAACCCAATAGAAAAGCAAATAGGAAGCTAAAGAGCACGAAAGGACCCTAATAAGTGCGTAAAAGCATGTGAAACTAGGTTCGTTAAGGGGGTAAAAGTGCGTATATTTCGTTCACATCAAATATCCCCAAACCGAACCTTTGCTCGTCCCGAGCAATGAGGTGAACAAAAACCATGACCCTTATTTATACTACTACTAATAGCATATCTGATGTGAGACAATTAGTGGGTCTCACTCCGCCCCTTCAACTCACAACAAGATACCTTCTTGCAAGGCAAGGTGGGGCTAGCCAAAATGGCGATGCATCCAACATGAGGCACACAAAACAAGCAATGGATGCATCAATCAAAAGAAGTCACCACTTTCCTCATCTAAGTGGCGGAAATCATCTAATAAGGAAGTAATTCAAGGGTAAACACTCCATTATAGATACTAGTTCTCGAAGCCACTAAGTACAAGAGGATACAAACAAATCACCTCCAAGTGGTGTCACACTAGGCTACTTTCATCCAAAATTGCTAAATGCTTTCGTCAAGAGTAGTTTCCCTATGGCGTTAGAAAACACTGTAGGATCGCGGAATTCCCCTCTTGCCTAGACAAGGAAAAGATTCGTCCTCTCTCCACCATGCAACAAAAGTAGGATCATCAATGGACAAAGGATTCAAGATACGTATGAGTTTCACACATGTGGTTTGCTTTTTGGGTTATTTCCCCCCATTTTGTAACATTTGCCATTTAAGAACATTTCTTGCCATTTTTATTGATTGGCATTTGATACTTTGGCAATTTGCCTTTCACTTTGGATTTGACAATTTTGAACAATAGAGTAACCCCATATGTAGCAAGGGTACGTACTCTAGAAAAGTATAGGAGTCTATTTTTGCTCCTTATTTCAATTGATGCAAACATTTTGACTTTGATTGAACTTGGAACTCAATTTGACTTCTTTTTTGTGCCCATTCCCTTTGGTTGACAATATGATGATTGGAAGAAATGAAAGAACGGTTGCATGGCATCAAGGGTCACCTAGGAATAAACGGTAGCCAAGGAATTATCACACCACAAGGTACTCTAGACTAGGGCTTAGTCCATGGGTCAAAAGATACTAGTAGGACACAACCTGGGGTGTCTTGAAGGTATTCTAGCAAACAAAGTCTCAAGGAGAAAGAATATCTACAAGGGCCTTATGTACACTTGTCAAGCTTCCCAATTAGGCATTTTTCAAAGGTTTTTCCTAAATGCAACTACATGCCATGATGCAACTATCATATATATAAGTCTAATGCATATGCTCTAACCAACTACATGCCAATTAATCTAAATGCAAGCTCCTAACAACACATAGGCACACAAACCGCAACAAAAAACACACAACATCCTCCTCGACATATAAGCCCATCCTCCTCATATGAACAATGAAAAGAAATAGAAGGGAATAAGGGATTAGAACGATCATACCAAGCGGCCTTCACATTCCCTCTCTAATGTCTCAAATGAAGTGTTGTACCTATGTGAGAAGACAACAAAAGCACACAAGTATACAATTCTACGCTAATAAAAGAAAGAACATGTTTTTGGATTTTGTATTTTTCAAATTTTAGGGGTTTTGTTTTTATGAAAAGAAAGAACATGTTTTTGAGATTTTTCGAGATTTTTAAAATTTTTATGTATTATTGGAATATAAATTCTCATCCCCCACTTTATTTCGGACATTGTCCTCAATGTACAAGGTAGGAGCCGGGAATGAAAAGGAAGGAGATATTTTTGTATTTTTATAATAAGTTTTATTTGAAAAATAAAGAACATGTTTTTGGGTTTTTGAATAGTTGAAAAGTAAAAACATATTTTTGTGTTTTAGATTTATGAAATTGAAATACAAATGCAATGCATGATATGAATGAATGCATGCTCTAAGTAAATGCAATTCTACATGAGATATATCACAAGTGAATGCAATCTACACTACACGAAGTGATGCATGTTTTCTATTAGTAAGAAAGCTAATTTGAATTAGCTTGAGTCATCTATGGTTAAACCTCCCCAAACCGAGTAAAACACTATTGTTAGTGCTAGAAAAAGGAAGGGGTTTAATCATCAATGACTATGCATGAGCGTATGAATGCAAGTGAGATGAGTATAATGTAAGTTAGTATACTATCAAATGCAAAATTAGTAACATGAGTTGAAGGGAGAAAAAGTGCCATACAAATGGAGTGGTGGATGGTGGAGGAGGGTTCATTGGTCCTCGAAATCCTCCTCATAGTAATGGCCACTCCTGCCAAGGTGTCCACTTCCTTGGCCTTCTTGGCCAACAAAACCTCCATACCCGCCACGTCCTCCACGTTCTCCGTGGTGCCCTCGGCCTTCGTGGCGGCCTGAAGAGGGAAATAAGAGCTTCGGTCTTGCCCAAGAGGGCAATGGTCCCCTTGGGTCAATGTACCCTTGTTGGGCCATTTGGTGATAGCCGGGATATTGGGCAAGGTAGTTGTCTACCCTACCGTTGTGCACGTTGATGTCGACGTTACTTATCATCCCCATTAAGGTATCAATTGTCGCCGGTCTTTCGGGGTAACCTTTCAAATAAGGCACATGTTGGTAGGGGTAGGGGGTATAGGTATGTAGGAGGGGTGCTCCGGATGAGGGGGTCGAAGCCCAATGTTAGGTGTAGGTTGTTGGGGTGGCATTTCCGCATTAACACGTCATCATCATCATTATCCTCATGTTGTTGGAACCTCAAAGGTTCAATTGGGAGGAGGTAACTTGGTCTTGCGCTAAATGGACTCATCCGGGGTTCGGTGTGGGGTATGTTCCACCCCGCTAGCACAAGTGAAGTATAATCTTTGGTGTGCCATATCACATCTCCCTCCTCGTTATAAGAGCACCACTTATGGTGCCGAAAGAATGTCTTCTCATCAATCAAGGTATCCCCTTTAAGGGGTGTGTATCGTCCATAATTATTGAACTCGGGACACAAATGTATTGCCAAGACCGTTATAAGTCCCCCCATAGCAAAGATACGAGCATTTGTTTTCCCTTTAGCAAAGTCTCGAAAGCGGGTGAGCACTTCATAAGCCGGATTCATGTTGAATCTCCTTGTCCCTTGAACATTTAGGTAAGACTCAAGGAATGTCAAATATTGAAGGGTACAAGCATGTTGGTCATGTCGACCATGGATAGTTCCGGCAATGAATATCTTGGCAACTCTAATGACCGAGTGTTGGATCGTATTTACATAGCATTGCTTGAGGGATACGAATTCCCTCCCGGAGATAGTGGTCCAAACATGCGAAATGTTAAGATCACCCGGCTTTTCAAGGTCGGTAGTAGGCAAAGTAAGACCGAGTGAGGTAGCGAAAGTTGCAAGTGAGATTTTGTGTTGCCGATTCGTAAGACGAAAAGATATGACACAAACAGGGTCGGGGTGTCTCACAATACGGAGACTACTCAAGAACTCAAGGGTGAGACTAAGGTAAGTCTCTTCTTGAGTGAAGAAGAGGGTTTGAAGACCCATACCTCTAAAGAATGTCTCGGTTTGTTGCCGAATCCCGAGAGTGTCTAGGACCTCATGGTCCATGAATTGAGTTGGTTCGTACGTGTATTCGGCAAGCTCCAAAAATCTTGGCGATGTGCATCTGTAAGGAACTCCACTTCCGTGAATCCCGCAAGTTTCCCGATTCCCATGTCTTCCACTTCATTTTCCCGATGCCTTTGCTCCCTTGTGCCACTTGAACTCCCTCCCCTTTGGCGGATGGGTTGGGTAGGAGTGGCGGCGGCTCTTGACTTGCTACGGGTGTTCATCTTTGGTTGATTGATTTGGTAGTGAGAAAAGAGTTTTTGTAGATTTGGCCTTTTTGAAAGAGAGGGAGTTGATTTCTTTTAGATAGGATGAAGGAAATCAGAGGTGGTATGGGGGTTTTAATAGGAAATTAGGTCGGGTATGGGGTCGTCTCAGCTGGTGACCCGGGCTACTTTCGCTCGACCTGGGCGGTTTCTATCATACCCGAGCGGCTCGGGCTCTACCCGAACGGGTTGCCTCAGACCCGGGCGGCTTGTTTCTTGCCCGGGCGGATTTTGTGGCAGAGTTGTTTTTGATATCCCAATTCTCCTTTGACCCGTGCTGGTGGCTGTAGACCCGTGACGGTACAGCCAACCCGGGCGGCTCTGTTCTGACCCGAGTGGACTCTTCGACACCCGTGCGGCTTGTTTTTAACCCGGGCGACTTGTCCCCTGCTTCCTTTTTCTTTGCGTTTTTGCTCAAGTAGTGCCTTTCCCATGCCGTCTTCTCTCGAATTCACCTACCAAACTTTTCTCTCGAAGGCATAAGTACTCTCCCTTACACTCCTCATGTAAAAAAAATGATTATGTACATTGGGTAATGATAATCCTATTTGGACATCTTTACTCAAGGTGTTTATTGGAGTCGTCAACTTCCCCAAACCGAACAAGGCATGTCCGCGCATGGGAGGTTTATCCTTGACGATCCAAGAGGTAGCCGAGACAAAAATAATGAAATACATGTTAAGATTGAGAATGAACTGTCTTACAAGTGATGGTTTAAGATACAACTCCATCAAACTATTTTCAACAAAGACCTTGTGTTATCAAGATCCATGCTACTTAGAGCTCTTAGAAATCGATCAAAAGCTTTCGAGTAGTCCCCACATAAGCACAAGTAAGAATATGGCCACCGTAGGGTAGGGTAATACCAATCCCTTTGTAGGGGACTCTTGAATTTCCTCCCTTTCCCATCGGTTTTATCATCTTGGC
>JAGPOY010001090.1:14370-33290 GCA_018983105.1 Silene uniflora
GTATGACGTTGGGTGGATGAGAACATGAATGTGGTTGATGCTAAAGCAAGCAAAGCATAATCAAGTAAAATGTCAGGAAGAAAAGAAAGAAGAAGTCTAGAGATAAAAGAAAAGGAAAGATGAATAAAAAACAAGGGGATGAAAATTATAAAAGAAAGGGGATGAAGGGAAGGTGGCCTAGAAGCTTACCGGTGACAATAGGTAAAAAAGATAGCTATAGCAACTAAAGTTAAATGATAGGATATTTTGGATTTTTATGGGTTATTGAATAGTTTGGGTTAATATAAGCAGGGCAGCTATAGTTGGTATTATTCCCATCAATTAACCCAAAAAAATATAAAGAACAATGGGAGAGAGTGAAGAGGAGGGAGTGGCCGGGTGGTGGTGGAGAAGAGTGCCCAATGGGTTTCTCTTATTATCTCAAAATGTTCTATTCAAGAATTAGAAAGGAGCCACTCACAATCCATTGTCTAGCATGCTTGTCTCTTCTCAAAAGACAATTACTAAATGTCCTCATCAAACACGAGGCACACGGTTCCCAAGAAATAAATCCGTCTCAACTCGTAACATTTGTTTATCGTAAAACGTGATGATACGAGGAAATTTTAACCTTATAAAATTTATCGCGTAAAATATATTTTGTATCGTAACGCAATTTATATTACACGTTTTATATTATAATGACGGACAAATTAAATTATAATCCACAACATCTTGTAATTATAATTTGCCATTTTACAAAACGTAATTGTCTCACAGACAATTTAAACATCGAATACATATAAGGGTTTAATTAACTTGTATCGGCATACAATTAATTAATAAATCAATTAAGAGCGAAATCCTAAAGGCATGACCTTAAGGGACCAACTGATCACCACCATCATATGACGGTAATGTCAAACTCTAGACAGTCAATCATTACCGGTAAATGTTGATCAGTTGACAATGAGTAACTTTCCCAATTGTATTCTTAATATGAGATTTTGAAGTATGTAATTAAATTACTGTGATCGCATTATTGTCGAGGACACATCCTCCAACAATCTCCCACTTGTCCGCGACAAGTGTGCGTCACCAATTCTCTTGTTCTATTACTATCTCCCACTCAACGCAAGGTGTCTTGCAGGTCGTACTTGCATTTGATCATATCATGAGTGGTTTTCTCGATCTTGAGAATATCTATCTGACCGAAATTATCTACCATGAAAACCTTCCGAGCGTGGCCACACATTTCCTGTTATCTACTCCTCGAGTGGCCTTGAGATATTTAATAACCTTGACAAGGGGTAGACAATTCCTATTGCAGTTTTCCCTTCGGATAGCCACAGCTCATCATAACCCAAAATATGCCCGTATAAACCCCAATTACGAAGGTCGCAGGACATAAATCAAAGTTACTCTGAAACTATGCCACCTTAGGCGAATAGTCATTAGTCAAAGAATCGACTCATTCAGAATACGATAGTAGCTCCCGCCATGACCAGACTATTTATATAAAAAAATTGCCAGAGCTCTATAAGCGGTCATTAGCCCGACAGAGTGTTCCAAACCGTCTGCCTATGTGATCGACTAGTCATCCCTTATGACTCCATGGCACTTGAAGTTGCCATCAATCGCATCACACTCTAGTCACTTCGAGACGTCACCTCATATTAGCAACTAGGAGTGAATACTATGTTAATTCAGTTCACCTTAATGGGGTTCAAAGTTGTCTCTACAACCCATTGGATATAACAAAGTACAAGATGAGTTAATGATAACTCAAACGATAAATGTGATTATCACATATGAGTAGTCAATACCTGATTACTACTTCATATTCTATAATCCAATTAGATCTTGTATGTAGTTATTCATCTCAACTCAATTGAAATAACATGATTCCCATGTTTAACCTTAATAGAAGGCCTTGGTTAGTAGGTTTTAGCAATACTTGCCAACATACTCAACCTTACTACATACATGTTTTCCTTTGTAATACATACTCTTGCATTACAAAAACTATCTGAGTACTCGTCTAGATCCAATCTGGACATAGGCTCTCAGCCTTTGAATAGCTCCCACTGTTCTCACAGTTTGCGGGATTCATCCCTCTTGCACATCTCATGATGCAAATGTACTTAATTTTCGTTTGTACTCATGTCTCATTGTTCTTTATTGCCTAGAACGGTTCTAGCATATTTAATCCTTAAAATTCATAGCTATAATGGTTCATCAACCATCTTTATGTGTTTCGTATACGGTTTTGTTAGAAACCTTACGCAATCTCAATTTTTCACTTGTGTAACACCCTTACACAATCAAGTGAATTGCAACAAAGACACTTAGCTTATATCCGTAATGCTTCCTCAAGTGCATAAGGATAATTTACATGGTTATTAGGTAACTATTACTTAAATTTAATTTGAAACAATTCATCATACTCAAAGTATATGAAACGTTATACATCCAATTCATCATACTCAAAGTATATGAAGAGATATCATTGCCCATTTAATTGATCCGGCAGCGGAAGAAAATGGAATCAATCAAATACGTTTAACTCAATTGAACTAGCCACGAATCTTTTCAACATAAGACTTCTGACTTTAACACTAATATCATGAAGATTTATCTCCATAAATCTCGATACTTTTGGATGTATTATATTACTCCAAAGTCTTAAATCATTCTCAATGATCAATATGTTTCCCACGTATAAGACTAATTAAAATCACCGTAACTCCCACTAAACTTTATGCATAAACACAACTCCTCGACCTATCGAGAGAAGTTTTATCACATGATCAAAACGTTGACTACAACTCATTAGTGCCCTACTTAAGACTATCTCTTAAGTTGCACATTGTCTTAGGATTGCAAGAATCTACAAAACTCATGACATATATCAAATACATTCTTTCTTTTAGAATCTGTAATATTTTTGTATTCTCAAGTCAATAATATCGAAGAAATAAACTTTTTCAAGTAATTTCGATAATGTCACTTTGGAATTCAATTCGTACTTTATGGCTTCAAGCCATTTTATACGAGTTGTGACTTTAAGACAGTCTCATTGTAAGTTATAGGTTCTTTACTTTCTAAAAGTAACACGAATTCTGAATCTTCAACAAGATATGAGTTCAACCTTACTACCTAGGTTGCTATTAATAATCTTTAACAATATATGAATTTAACCTTGCCTCCTAGGTTACGAAGCAACAAGCTTAAATGTAGCCAAGAAAGATTAGTTTTTTGCGACACACACATTTCTTTTGTTACACATTTTTTTTCTGGCTCTTGAAAATATTCTCCCACTCTGTCTTCCAAAAATAGACCTGTATTTTAGAAAGACAGTATCACGAGCCACAAACCTTTTGTACACATGATTACTTGCAAGAAATGTGATCACTTGGTTGTTTCGAAAACTTACAAACATGGTACCCTACCATTTCATATCTCATATGAATCGTTTCGATTTAGTGAGAAAAGGATCAAAAGACAAAAACGATAGAACCCCAAAATGAAATCAAGTAAGTCAAGGTAACTTGATTAAAACCCAAACCATATCAAATAGGGTTCGATTTCTTCATCTAACCACATCTTATCACATAATGTGTGCTAGGAGAGATAAACTTGTGATACTATATCACGCCTTCTTTGGTGTATATCAAAGTCATCACTGAGATATTCCCATCATGATCGAATCGTGAGCCTTGATCTTATAATCCTTTAGGTTTAAGTAATTCACATGAAACACTTTGAACTTCTTCAAAGATTTCTCTTTGTACCTTATTAAGTGAACACTTCGTGTCAACCTAAATCGTCGGTAAAAGAAAAGAAGTAATGATAAACCTTCTCTGGATTAATGATTTACTTGTTCGACCTCCTTTTCAACAAAGCAGCACGAAACATCTTGCTTTGAATACAAGTTACGCATATACCATAAGATTAACAATCTAATGGTTCCAAGAGTATTATCCAACTCTTGTGATTTAATGCGTTTATTATTCCAGAATCAAGAGTTAATCAAGTGGTATCAGAGCTTTATGGTTGTTGCATGCAAGATCAGGATCGTTTTTCCGAGTTAATTTGATTAACGAATAAAACGTATAATTTGTGTTTTATGTTGATAAATCACGAAATAATTTTGCATATTAAAGGTTCTGTTTCTAAATTGATTTTTAGGCCACAAAAATAAATTTATGGATTGTTATTGTTCATTTTTATAATTATTTGTATAAAATGTCATTTTTATGACTAATATGTCATTTTTAAACGAAAAATAGCTAAAGGACGTCTCTGCCGATGAATTTTGGATATGTTATCATATGCATATTTTATAGATTGTATGTAAACTTTCGTGTGAAAATGAGTTATTTTGCATGATATATGAATTTTATGAGATAAATAGTCATATTATGAGAAAAATGGATAAATATGGGTTATGTTTCGAATCAGATCATGAGTTTTTAATATAATGTCACGTACAATATTTACAGAGAGTATGTAAATTTTGAGATGTTTCTATCTTATAATGCATGATTTATGATTTTTGAGGTAAAAATCGTATAAATGGTGACTTAATTTGGCATAAGAGGCTAAAATGCATATCATGGCATGAAATTTTACCCATAAGTGTCGTATATGATATGAACATCAGATTCAATTTGCATGTTGAAAAGTTGTAGGTTTTCTTGATTATTAATTTTATGATGATAAAAGTTGATAATAAGAACTTTATTAGTCATAATTGTAAAATTCAACTTTTAAGACACAAAATTTATCTTTTCCAGGTTCTAGAAACTTGTTCAGTATATTTAAAATTTTACTTTTAATTTATTGCATGTTTTATGTTTAATTTGGAATTAATGGTTTAAAAACATGTTTTATATGATTTATTTGTGAAATAAATAAAATTATCTTAAAGACAAATTTTATTAAAGTTCTAGAATATTGGAAATTTTCCGGAATGTTCAAAATTTTGATTTTGAATTATATTGAATTTTTATGATTTATTGGGTTTTTCCTTTAAATTTTTCGATTTACACGAGTAATTATCGAACAATAATGAATATCAAGTTGAATCATAGTCAAGTATTTAGTGAATACTAAATTTTGACTCCTAAGAGTGTAGTGATGATTAACTTGGACATAAATTGGATTTATGTAATATAAATGTGATTTTAAGAAGTTATAATCACGCATATCCGTAAAAACCGCAACCTAATATACAATATTTGCTCGATAAGGCGATATGGCATTAAAAATTGGCATGTTTATACATATTTAATGCTGCAACTTTATATATGATTGCCATATTTTATTTTATATATAATTTTGAATTATGTAATTTAACTTAGTATGACCTTAGTTTTTAATCGGTATTTCCCGAAATGTATGGGAATATCGATTCGGTTGTAATTTATGTGATCTTGTATCACTTTAATTTCCGCTTTAGTTTTTCTTTTTTATATATTGTATAAAGTAGAAAAGCATTGTAATTTTAATTCTTCCAAAGTTCCTTCAAGACGGTGCCATTCGGAAAGGCGTTCCGACAAGACGGTGTTTTCTTGGGAGGCATGCCATTTGAAGTTCAAGGGACCAATGGAGTTGGTTTCCGAGTTTGTAATAGTTAATTAGATTTTCTATTATAGGAAGGCCATACTAGGATTTTATCGTTTTTGCTTTGCATTTTCTTTATATGTTTGCAACTTTGCATGCATAGCCAAATCGCTATAACTTTGCATCCATGCATTTTATTTATCGAATTTAATCGACCGTGTCAATTATAATTATCAAGTTTACCGCTTTAGTTAACTTAAAACGTGATGGATAATAAATTGACAATACCTCACGTCAATAAATAACTGAGGATTAGCCGTACCAAATAGTAAGAACCATGAATCCCAATTTCATAAGGGAGTACGCTCGGCTCATGGGGTCGGGGTGAAAACCTTGTTCCGTTGGGTAAGTGGGTAATAAGTGTTATTGCACCGAAACTTGGGTTGGGCTCAACGAAAGTAATCGCGACCGTAGCCGCATTAAGTTCGGGCTAAAAGATAATCATTAGTGTAATGTTATCAACCGAGAGTTCTAGTGTAGAATCGATTTAAGAGTTAATCCACCAAGTTATATTAAGGGAAGTGTAGAGGGCCCGGTGGCTCACACCGAAATTAATATGAATTTGGATCTCGGAATCATTTATAATAGTTGGGTTGAGGTCACTATATAAATGCTATAACTTGTTTACAAGTATCCTTAAAAACGATAAATGTTAATTTTCCATCTTTTCCATTGATACTTTGTTCTACGTTTTTACGCCTATACATACGATGTCGATTGATTTTAATTCAAATCTCCTCATATCATCGCTTCTAAAGACAAAATTGAAATTTTCCTTCTAATCATCGTAACACCCGTTGCAAGGATCTATTGTGGAGAGAATTCATAGAAGTTATTCATTATCAAAAAGGGTTTTTGGTTCTTGATTAACATATCTACTTACAATGGATAATGTTTTATGAAACATTAAATTGTTTTGGTAATTGGATTTGTGAGAAATCGCAATTAACCAAAATATCGCTACCACCTCTATGAATAAATTGAAGAGTAGTCTTCATGAATTCTTATTTTGTGTTTCTTTGGGTAAAGATTCATTAAAATGAGTGGGAGCATTCTCTTAAGTGTTAAGAATTAGACGAGGTTCACGAAAAATGGGTATATAAACCTTAATTTTCGACCCAAAATCGAGCTACAAATGCAAATAAAGCAAGTACAAGTAAGACACATACCTCGATTAGTCATGATTTATGGTGAGTTTTGATCTAGTTTTGACGAGATTTGGTCAAAATTTGGTGGAGTTTTGTGAAAGAAGTCGAATGGTTGTGTTTTGAAATGAAAATGAAGGAACACGGCCTGACTTCGAGTTTTACCGGGTGAGCTCGGGAAAAAAAGACGCGGCGTCTGCTACGCCTCTTCCAAGAGGCGCATCACTTGATACGCCCCTTCCCCAGTAGGCTTTCAGCAAGTTTTCGTTAAAATTCGTTACAAGTTCATTATTCGTGGGCCCAGGCTTCATCCGCCTCTTCCTCGACATCGGATATTTACATTTATGGCAAATATTTTTGGGCGTTCTCTTCGTCCGCGACGGTATTTTCCACAACTTACTGCAACAACTACAACATTTTATCCCCAAGCGAGAGTTCGTGACTGCCAAGTACAACTCACGAGCCTTCCCCCTTAATATTTTCTTTCCGAATTTCGCTTACAATGACTCAAGCGGGTTTCTTTCCCCAGTGGTACTAATGACGTAACCGTTCGTCACTCAGACAATTATTTCTTCCAACGATGCCAAGGGCGGATCATTCAGACCTTTATCCTCTCTTCAACGATGCCAAGGGCGTGTCGTTGTCGATCGACTATTAGTTCTCCTCGGCAATGCCAAGGGCACGTCGTTGTCAACTCAATATATGGTTCTTCCCAACGGTTCTAATGACGACCCGTTGTCTACTGAAATGTTTCTTTGGTGGTTCCAAACGTTCCGCCGGCTTCCTGGTATTGTCCTATGTCAGGTATGTTTTCTTCTTATGGTTGGCGAGCTTCCTTACGTAGTCTAATGGAATTTAAACGACCCTCCCCGATAGTCGACAGACTCTAAAATGCTCCCGACGACAGGTACTTGGTTCAGACCCCTTGTGCCGCCTCGCGTCGCCATAGTCGTCATGTTGTAATCTTCAATTGAACTGATGGCTATACTTTGACTTTCGCCTTGTCCAAGCCTTAGTCAAAGTGTGGGCTCTGTAGATACCTTGTTTCTAAACCTCCCGCCAACCACTGATAGGTGCTTATTTTATATACATTTACCCCATTATTTAGCTCTTATTTGCATGTTATTTAGCACTTTTCTAAGTGATTTTGAGCTAACACTTGTGTTTCTAGTATGTTTTGCCATTTTAACATGTTTTGTAGGAAATCAAGCTTTTGGAGCTAAAATTCTACAACATTGAGCTACTAGAGAGCAAGGCTAAGATAAGAGTGAAGTATTGTACTAGCATGGAGCATTTACATGGATTGCATGGCTTTTTGATGGACCAAATGACAACAAATGAGAAATGAAGGTCAACTAAAGTCAAGCCCACACATTTGGAGTCCAAAGTCAAGAGAAGATCATTGGAGGCGGATGCTCATTTTATTAGGTCAAGAGTGCATTAACCGGGTGATTAATCACCCTAATAATAGCACACATAGGATCCCTTGAACATTTAATCGACGCTTTATCACATTTGACCAGGAAAGCTACGTTCCCGATCAGGTCGAGGTGTTCCCGATCGTGACGAGCTCGATCTAGGCCTCTTTGGCTTCTCTTCGGTTGTTTACGTTTCACCTCCTATTTTACTATAAATAGGAAGGTGTGTACGACTTATTTCACACACTTTTACACTTAGAAATTCTCATACTCTCTTGTAATCTCATTAGTAGTTTTAATCTTTCAATTGTTAAACATATCCCATTTAAGTTTCAATACAAGTTATTTTGGTTGTTTCTTGGGTTGTTCTTGTTCTTCTTGCAAGATTTTGTTCTTCATTTCGGTAACTCTTATTTCTAGTTTCCTCCTTTGCCTTTCACATTTCTTATAGTAATTACTTTATCGTTTCGTTAATCATTTCATTATTCATTCGCATATTAGCTTTATTACTAGTTAATTTCAATATCATTTCTCCGTTTAATCCATTAGTAAATTATAATTCTACTTTCATCATGTTTAATTTATCATATGTTTCTAGTTCTATTTTCAAAATGAGTGACTAGTTTTATATTGTCTAAGGGGTAGGGGAGCCATGCACTAAAATGTATGTAAAATTTCCAACATTGAGATAAAAATAGTTCTAACACTTTGCTTCTATCGCATGCTCGTATTTCTATGATTAATCTTTGTTTAGTGGCCATATTCATCGATTAAGTTTGTTAATTCATTCTATAAGTCGAGATACACGGAATTCGAGTTAAACTTTGCCGTTCTATAAAATGCCCTTTGGGTGTTTTGGAGGATGTGCCCGTGAAAGTCGGTAAGTTTTTCATTCAGGTGGATTTCATTGTTCTTGACATGGCCGAAGATGCCAATATCCCAATCATTTTGGGAAGACCCTTTCTACATACCGCGGGAGCGGTGATAGATGTCAAGAATGGTAAAATCACATTGGAAGTATGTGAAGATAAAGTCACTTATAACTTGAACAATGCAATGAAGAGTCCTATGATTGAAGAGTCTTGTTATTCTATTGACATTCTTGATGTTTTAGGTGTTGTTATAGAAGACTCTATCCCTCGATCTTTGTCTAAAGATCCTTTGGAGGCGCTCTTGCTATTGGAATCATTTGCGGGTGACGATGAGATTGGAGGAGAAGAAGTGGATACTTTGAAGCTAGAGTTGGATGGAGAGGAGCTATCAATGGAGGAGAGTTTGCATTTTATTGGGTTAGTTTCTACGCCTCAAGAGGTTGAGGTACAAAAACCCGAACTTAAACCCCTCCAATTGAATTTCAGGTATGCTTTCCTTGATAAGGATGAGATGTGTCCGGTAATAGTAAGTGCTCATCTAAATGAAAGTCAATTATCTTCCTTTCTTGATGTGCTTAGGAGTCATAAGAAAGCTATTGGCTATAAACTAGATGACCTGAAGGGAATAAGCCCCGAATTTTGCATGCATAGAATCTATTTAGAAGATGACCATAAACCATGTGTTCAAGGTCAAAGACGTTTAAATCCCAATATGCAAGAAGTGGTAAAAAAGGAAGTGCTTAAATTGTTACATGCGAGAATCATTTATGCTATTTCCGACTCTAAATGGGTAAGTCCGGTCCAAGTGGTTCCTAAGAAATGAGGGACCACCGTAGTCAAGAATGATAAAAATGAACTCATCCCTACTAGAATTGTGACGGGATGGCGTATGTGCATTGACTATAGGAGGTTAAACTTAGCCACCAAGAAGGACCATTACCCATTACCCTTTATTGACCAAATGTTGGAGAGGTTGGCGTGTCATAAGTATTTTTGTTACTTAGATGGTTATTCCGGGTTCTTTCAAATACCCATTCACCCTGATGACCAAGCAAAGACCACATTTATATGCCCCTATGGTACATTTGCTTACCGTAGAATGCCTTTCGGTCTTTGTAATGCCCCCGCCACCTTCCAACGTTGCATGATGAGCATTTTTTCCGACTTTATTAAGTCTATTATGGAAGTGTTCATGGATGATTTTAGCGTTTATGAGTCTTCTTTTGATTCTTGCTTATCTAACTTGGCTAAAGTTTTGAAGCGGTGTGAAGAGGTTGATCTTGTGTTGAATTGGGAGAAGTGCCACTTCATGGTAAATGAAAGAGTGGTACTTGGTCATATTGTTTCCGAAAGAGGAATTGAAGTGGACCGAGCTAAGGTCCAAGTTATTGAACAACTACCCCCGCCGGTAAATGTCAAAAGCGTAAGGAGTTTCTCGTGTCATGCGGGATTCTATCGCCGCTTTATTAAGGACTTTTCCAAAATTGCCAAACTCCTTACGGAGCTTCTTTTAAAAGATGCTCCTTTTGTCATTACTAATGATTGTCTGAGTCTTTTGATAGGATCAAGAAGGTTTTGACATCCGCACCTATTATTCGATCACAGGATTGGAGCTTGCCATTTGAGCTCATGTGTGATGCAAGTGACTATACGGTAGGTGTCGTGCTTGGACAAAGGAAAGATAAGGTGCTCCATGTTATCTACTATGCTAGAAAAACCTTGGATGCGGCCCAAATTAATTATGCCACGACAGAGAAAGAGCTTCTTGCAATTGTTTATGCCTTAGACAAATTCCGCTCTTACTTGATTGGGTCCAAGGTTATTGTGCATACAGATCATGCCGCGTTGAAGCACCTACTATCAAAGCAAGAGGCAAAGCCAAGGTTGATTATATGGATCTTGCTTTTCCAAGAGTTTGATCTAGAGATTCGTGACAAGAAGGGGGCGGAAAATGTTGTTGCCGATCACTTATCACGTTTAAAGTACGATGATGGAGGTATTCAATTACCTATTGATGATTCTTTTGCCGATGACTCCCTTTATGTGGTGGATACCGAAACTCCATGGTATGCCGACATAGCCAACTTTCTAGTTGGGGGGGAGTTACCTCATAACCTTTCATATCAACAAAAGAAGAAGTTCTTACACGATGCCAAGTTCTTCCTTTGGGACAGTCCATATTTGTTCAAACATTACTCCGGTGGTCTATTCCAGAGATGTGTCTCACAATGGGATGTGAAAGGAGTGCTAGAAGGATATCATTCATCTCTTTATGGTGGTCATCATGGACCATCCAAGACGGTTGCCAAGGTATTACAATCGGGCTTCTATTGGCCTACAATGTTCAAAGATTCTAAAGGCTTTGTGATGCAATGCGATGCTTATCAACGGACGGGCAATATTTCAAGAAGGCATCAAAAACATCCTTGAGGTCGAGTTGTTCGATGTGTGGGGTATTGATTACCAAGGACCTTTCCATTGTCCAAGGGTAATCGATACATATTGGTCGCCGTTGATTATGTCTCTAAATGGTTAGAGGCAATTGCTACTCCCACGAATGATGCTCGTGTCGTGGTCAACTTATTCAAGAAGATCGTATTTCCGATGTTTGGGGTGCCAAGGGCGGTCATTAGTGACCGTGGTACTCATTTTGAGAAGCAACTCGATGTTTTGCTAGAGAAATATGGGGTAACCCATAGGAGAGGCTTGGCTTATCATCCACAAACAAGTGGCCAAGTCGAAGTGTCAAACCGTGAGCTCAATCAAATTCTTAAGAAAATTGTTGCAAAGTCAAGGAAGGATTAGAGCATGAAGCTCGATGATACCTTATGGGCTTATCGTACCGCGTACAAGACACCTATTGGTACATCACCATATAGGTTGGTCGATGGGAAGGCTTGTCATCTCCCTATTGAGATGGAACAAAAGGCTTATTGGGCGGTAGCAGAGCTTAATATGGACCCGAAATTGAGCGGAGAGAAACGACTATTGCAACTCAATGAGCTTGATGAATTCCGCTTACAAGCTTATGAGACCTCCCGTCTTTATAAGGAAAAGACAAAGAGGTGTCATGATAAGAAGATACTCAACAAGGACTTTTATGTCGGAGATAAGGTATTATTGTTCAATTCTCGATTCAAACTCTTTCCGGGAAAGCTAAGGTCAAGGTGGACCGGTCCTTACACCGTTACTAATGTCAACAAGTTCGGTTCCGATGAAGTAGCGGCCACAAATGGGGAGCGATTTAAAGTTAATGGCCATCGCTTAAAAATATATCATTATAATGCCTTTGTTGGCGTTGTCGATGAAGTCTTTATGGTCCCTTTACTTTCGAAGAAGTAACCCCACCGTATTCTTTTCGTCGTGCGGGACGTTAAACCAGCGCTTCTCGGGAGGCAACCCGAGCTTTATTTTATTATGTTTTTAAATTTCCGCATTTTAATGTTTTAATTAGATTTAGTAATTAAATTTCTAAATTAGCTAATTATTTTTGTAGTGTGTTTTGTAGGTGAAAGAAGAAAAGAAGAAGAAAAATATGCTTTTGGCACGCAATCCCAAATTACATACCCGTTCGGGGACGTAACATTTCATTACGGAGCTAATTAACAAAAAAGCGGAGAGCAAAGTCAAAGTCCATAGAGCTAGTCAATCCCGATCGGGTTTGGCGTTTCCGATCGGGAACGTAACTTCAGAGCTGCAATTGTTTTATTTTGACATGGGTAAAAGCAAAAAATAAGCTAAGTCTTTCATACTTTGTTCAGTCTGTCGGGTACATGTTCTACCTCTTCTTCTCTCTATTTCCTTCTCTTCACCATTAAAATCACTCAAAACCTCCATTAAACATCAAGATCTCAAGGTTTGTTCATCTCCTACCATCAACAAGTAAGTATTTCACCCTATTCTCTTCAATTTCATCCTTTAAATCCCACAGATTCCCCATTTCCTAACATAAATTGATTTTGGGGAAATTAATTTTTTCCTTATTTAAGGTAGAAATTGGTTCTATTATGATTTTTAATTGTTTCTAGAGCTAATTAACTTGCTAGTTTACTCTATTATTGTTGATTTGGATTAATTTTAGCTTGCCTTAAGATGAATATTTTGTCTTAAATTTCAGAAAAATGCCACCAAAAGGAAGGGGTAACCAACCTAGCAAAAGAGCTAGGATGGAAGAGCCACAAATAGTGGAGGATGCAGAGATGGAAGAGCCTAGAGAATGGTATGACCCTGACTATCCCGCTATTTTTTTCGCTTCTAAGGCTCAATATAATAGATGGTGTGTCTTACGGTCTAAGGGTATAAAACCAACCAATAAACAAAGAGGCATTGAAAAATATTGGTATTGATAAAATAACTAAGTCTTTGTTTGTAAACCTTGGTATGAAGACGGCTTACGACTTGAACTATAAGACTTTTCCCCAATTAACTTGGGAATTCTTGAGCTCATTTGAGTTCATTCGGTCTAAAAAGCCAGGTTTTATTCTTAAAGTGAGTTTTCGTCTTCTCAATACCACTATTGTTTGAAATTAGCCACCTTTGTCGGGTTTTTTGGGTTGCCACATGAGAATTTGCATATTGAATCACCCGATGACTATAACCCTGTTAACACTTGGAAAGCCATTTCTCAATACCCTTTTGAGGATTGGAAGCATGTGCCTCACCATTACATACACTACCCTCAAATTCGGATTTGGCAAAGATTTATGGGTTGGATATTTTTGGGTAGAAATGAGCCTCATTCGGTGAGGCAATTAGAAGTCACAATTCTTGGTTCATTCTTGAATGTTGATGGTGATGACCCTTGGGGGATCAATATCCCCTACCATTTTGCGGTACACCTAACAAAGCAATGCAATACTAAAAATAATTCAATTGTTTTAGTGGACTCATCACTAGAATAGCGCACCGCCTTTGTAGCTTTAACCAAGAGAGTACCCCATTAGCACCATTGACACACTCTAGGGAGAAGGGTCATGGACTTGATTATGATTATTTTGAGTCCTTGAATTGGTGAAGTAACCACCCTCATATGATATGGAAGATCGGTTCCCGTGACTCCGTTAGACTACCTATTGATGCTTCTAAGATCAAAGTCCTTACCCGTGCTCGACATCGTACCCATGAAGACTATGACACTACAAAAAGAAATAAAACAGGCGACCGATTTTGGACCTAGGAGTCGAGACTCACCCTACTACCACCTCCCGCCGAGATAGAGGTCAATCCTCTAATGCGGCACCGAACACAAGTGGCCCCTCTTATGCTTATAACAATGACATGATGGACATGATGCGTGATTTGTCTATTAATGTTAATAATATTAAAGAGGACCAAAGACTTGCCTTGTCCCTCATTTATGATCACTATGCTAGGTAAGGTGTTATTCGGCCCGAAGCCCTCATCCATCTTGGTATGATTCGCCCGAGAAGGGCTATCCTCTTTCTTCTAGTGCTTATGTTGCAGGAAATCGTGCACCCGGCCCGGATATTTGCGGTTCGGATTATGGTGCCATGGCTTTTCTGTAAGGTTCATATCCCATATTTTAGACTTCTCTAAAATAAAATTATTTAACTCATATAAACTAATTATATGGATCTAGTTACATGCAATAAGAAAAGAGTAGAAGAAAACGATTTCCTTACAATGCGGAAGTGGTACGAAATAGGGCACAAGTAAAGTCGCCTACTTTACTTGTTCTTGAGCTTAATATGCAAGGATGATCCTCCTAAAAACCGAGATTCCAAGAGTAGAAATCCTCCTTTTGTTGCACCCAAGACTTACCCGAAATTACTAATAAAATATACTAACTAGGTATATAATATTAGGGCCTTAAAATGATCTAATAATGTATTACTACTTCTAGTAATAATTATAATAATTTGATCTTTGAACAATTTTGCATAAAACTATTTTATGGAGGTTTTTGAGAGATGAATGATTAGAGAGTTTTATTAAGATCATCAAGTGATCTTATAATAGAGGAAATAGGAGGGGGTGCACGGGTGGAGTGAGGGGGAGACAAGAGTGAGCATGCTCACAACATTTTGCCTTCTCAAGGTGAGTGGTTGTCTCAATGTTGATTGTTAATCATGATGTTTAAGGCATTAATAAGAACAATTAACACCCTACACAACCACCTCCACCACACGCCTAAAATGAGAAAAATGGGTCTCCATTTTATCTTACAATTTTGTCAAATGTATGATTTGTTATAATATGTGACAATTAACATGTTACAAGTCATGTTAGTGAGTGTTTAACTAATTAAACGTAACATCAAATGTATATATTGTACATATAACAAATCTACTAGTAATTCACAATTACTAGTGTATAAAATGACAATTTTAAGTCAAATTAGTATAACTTACAACATATTGTAATTATAACTAATAATTAATCTCCGTCCTCAAAAAGTTTCGTAAACTTTGATTAATTTTGGTAATATAACGTCTTAATTACCAAAATTGAATCTTATTTAATCTCATTAATATAAGATGCGATAATCTCTCTAATGATATATATTTGTTCTATTCTAAGGAATTAATTAATCTGTATCGGCATACAATTAATTAACATTACGATTTCGGGAATTGTCCTATAGGTGTGACCTAAAGGGATCAACTGACCACCACCGTCAAACGACAGTAATGTCAAACTCTAGTTAGCCAATCATTACCGATTAACGTTGGTCAGTTGACTATATAATTGAATCATCCCTTATGTATTCTTATTACGAGTTTTAAATAATTATGTGATTACAATAATTATTTGAACGCACTATTGTTGAGGACACATACTCCAACATTTTCATGGAGGATATGGAGGAGATGGAGATGATGGTAGCTTTGGTGGCTATGGTAGTAGACTAGTAGTGGTGGAAGGGACATTTATAGTGGCTATGACAACCCTTTCCAATTCGGTAGAGCTTTTGGTGATGATGGTGGTGCTAGCGGTAGTGGAAGTGGCAATGATGGGGGATGCATTTGCATGTAGTTAGTTTGCATTTAGAAATTATGAGATTTTTGAGAAATTGATGAAATTTGTGTGAAATTTGTGCTCTTTTTGCTTAATTCTTTGCTTGTCCTACTATTGCCCTCATGTTTTATCCCCTTTTGTGCTTAATTTTCTTTGACTATATTTATTTGCCGGGATTATACATACATGGGGATGTCTTGACATAGAAGGTAGATGATGAATTTTGGACCAAGTAGGCTTGATCTTGACTTTTGGTAAGCTACAATTGGTAAGGTAGATATTCCTTAGGACCGATGTATCCATATCCGGTCTTTCTTAGGGAGTGGTAGGTCTCCTTATAGTGTGTGTTACATCAAAACGCACAAGTATGGTTCTCTTTTCATTTCATTTAAGCACTACTTTCATATTTGCATTGCATTTTGAAGCCAAATTCACATTGATAATTTAGCCCTTTTACTAGCCCCCTTCATGGTTTTAATTTCCTTAAGCTACATATAAACTTGCCTACCTTTGTCAAGCTAGTAGCTATGTTTTTGTTGGGAAGCTTAAATTGGGATGATCTTGCAATCCATGTCTTTGTGAATGAAAAATGAGGTATTATGAAAGTTGCAAAGAAAGGCAAAGAAAGAAAGAAAGAAAAGAAAGAAAGAAAAATTGAGAAAAAAAAAGATGCAATAGAAAAGAAATGCCAAAAATGTGTTGTGCTTGAAAAAAAAAAGAAAAAAAAAAAGGAAGAAGTGGAATTAAGAAATTCTCATATGATCATCAAAATATTTTAGGGAGTTTCTTATGTTTTGTATTGTAAGAAGTCATTTAACATTATTTTTGACTTCTAATTGGGTACTTGGGTTGAGCTTTCTCCATGGTTTTGTTACTAGCTTGAATCTAGCTCCACAAATCCATAATCATTTGTCCCCCTTTTGTCTCATGTCACAAAGAGCCTTCTTCTAACCCTTTTGGCTTCATTCTTGCTTACATTTGATTGTTTTGACTTATGATTTGATTGTTTACCATATTAGATTGCGGGCACATACTCATGAGTCGAGGATAGTTGAGTGATTTTTCACAAAAATTGTCCTTATACACAATTTGAGTTATGAGTGAACCGCGAGAGTCCGAAAGTCAAAAGATCATGAAAGAGCCGAAAAGTCTATTTGAAGTTGTTTCTGCTACGCCGTCGTATAAATCTCATCCATGTTTTGTTTTTCCTTATGCCCTAGTTGTTGAGGGATGAGAGTCATTGTTTGTTATATAGGGGATTTACATGTAGGGATGATTGCTTGCTTGAGGACAAACAAGGACTTAGCTTGGAGGAGTTTGATAGGTGCTTAATTTATATACATTTACCCCATTGTTTAGCTCTTATTTGCATGTTATTTAGCACTTTTCTAAGTGATTTTGAGCTAACACTTGTGTTTCTAGTATGTTTTGCCATATTAACATGTTTTGTAGGAAATCAAGCTTTTTGAGCTAAAATCCTACAACATTGAGCTACTAGAGAGCAAGGCTAAGATAAGAGTGAAGTATTGGACTAGCATGGAGCATTTACATGGATTGCATGGCTTTTTGATGGACCAAATGACAACAAATGCAAAATGAAGGTCAACTAAAGACAAGCCCACACATTTGGAGTCCACAGTAAAGAAAAGATCATTGGAGGCTAATGATCATTTTATTAGGTCAAGAGTGCATTAACCGGGTGATTAATCACCCTAATAATAGCACACATAGGATCCCTTGAGCATTTAATCGAGGCTTTTTCACATTTGACCAGAAAAAACTACGTTCCCGATCGGGTTGAGGTGTTCCCGATCGGGTTGAGGTGTTCCCGATCGGGACGGGCTCGATCTAGGCCTCTTTGGCTGTTTACGTTTCACCTCCTATTTTACTATAAATAGGAAGGTGTGTATGACTCATTTCACACACTTTTACACTTAGAAATTCTCATACTCTCTTTGTGGATGTGGAAAACCAGGGTTCCTTGGAAAAAGAAAGGGGGTTTTCATTTGAAAAGAGTCGCCACCAAGTTTTAGGAAAACTCGGAAACCTTTTGAGAAAATGAGTTCGTGTGAAAGTACGTGATGGGAAGTTCGTTAATAAAACACCCACCCCCACCCGTTTAAAACGGCCTCTACTAAGGAATATGATGGCTAATTGGAATAGTAGTATGATCGTCATATGAAGTGCAACCATGTTCTTTGAGCCTAACATGTAAATTGAGTTTCTAGTGGTTTAATGCATCTAAACTACTTTGTCAAAGTGATTTAGCATGTGAAGTTGATTAACTATTCTAGCAAAACAAACATTGAGAGAAGGGAAGAGATATTCTTACTCTTAGCATAAGATAGAATAGCAAACGTTAGTGATTAGTTCATACATACAATATAAATCAAATCAATTACGACAAGCAAATCATATTATTACTTCGTAATAAATCAAACAATTAATCATATGAGTAAATTAAACTAATTATTTCATAATTAGACATGTGAACATAAGATCAAGAAATTAGAACCCTAATGGCCGAAAATCATGGGACAAAAGAGGCATCAACGATTGATTAACATGCGATTTAAATCTAACAATTTCATTATTAAATTAAATCAAAACAAGTCATTAAATTAACATGTGAATTTCATTCATATAATTAATCTAAAATAAAGATTTCATCTTTGAGCAATAAAATAAATCTATTTCATAGATCTATCATGACATGTTCATAATTAAACTAATTAAAACACAATTGAACTAATCATGCGATAATTAATTTAAACATGCGATAATTGAAACAATTAAACATGCCAACATACATAAACATGTGATTAACGAATTAACTAATCCTAATCAGCACATTAATCCCAGCATAACATCATAATCATAATTAACATACGATAATTAGC
>JAGPOY010001091.1:1651-18096 GCA_018983105.1 Silene uniflora
GGCTTGCCCCCATACACAGGTCGGGTTCGGGCTCTCCATATTTTTAAGCCGGGCCACGCGGGTCGAGGCCTGCCAGCCCAGTCCGCCAAGGGTCGGGTCCGGATCACATCTCTGGTAGCCTCGCTCGGCCCTCCCTATTCACTGGCCGATTAAGGGCTCGGTGGGATGAGCTGCGCATCCAGCTCTAGTCCCAACACATCATTTGACCCAAAATGACCGAGCACGATAATGATTCGACCCGAAAGAGTAGTCTGACTAGATATGACCCGTCCCATCACGACCCAAACCCAACTGGCTCAATTGCCACCCATAGCTATGTAGTAATGTATTTGCCCTAAAATCATCCGATGACAAATATTATTAGGCATAAATAGATAAGGATCATAAGACAAATTTGCGATTTGCAAATACAAAATCAACTAGAATATCACTAGAATAAGATCCAATGAGGAAAACGTGATAATCTGGAAATTATCGCCAACCCAGAATCTTGTTCCTCATCTTAGGTTTTCAAATTGGAATTGAAAACAAATCTTGCTTCTTCAATTCCTGTCTGTTGCCTTTTGTTTAACAAACAAACCCATGGGTAGTTCATGTGTAGATGTAGCTAAAAGAACGAGATTATGTACTAGCGAAACTCAATCGTCATCGCCATCGTCATCGTCATCGAGCATTAATAATCTGACTGATGATCTCTTACTCGACATCCTATTAAGGTTTCCTCCCAAATTCCTTTATCGCTGCAAGTCCGTCTCCAAGCGTTGGCATTCTCTTATTTCTGCACCTTGTTTCGCCCGCTCCTATATTCGTCTTTCCGCTGACATTAACAACTTGATGATGCTAATCTTAAAAACTGAAAGCGTACGCGGCATTAAACAAGTTTACGTCTTGCCCTTAGACCGTCCTCGGCTTTCCTCCTCATTACCCTTAACCTTTGATTTCATTCCATCCCTCTGCCCAAATAACTTCTACTATGATCGTCGCGCTCATCCTACTTCTTTTGAGGCCGTCGAGAGGGTGTTGATGGACATGAACTCCAAGGCTACCCATGGCGGTTTAGTCTTACTTGAAGCTGTCTTCCGTGACAACACTTATGCCAGGCCATACTATCGCAATCTCTCGTATTTTCATTATTATGTGTGTAACCCTGTCACCAAGCAGTATTTCGAGCTACCTTTCCTGTCAAATCCCGGTTCTATTGGCTTCGCTTGCTACTATTTACAAACTCCCCGTACTCGAATTTGGGCTGATGTTGCTTCCTATTCTAGCATCATTAACCAGAATCCCGATTTTAACCCCAACAAGATTGACTTCACTGTCGTATCTGTCTATGTCGATGAGCAGGCTGATGTTTTCATCATTCATGTCTTCTCTTCTGCTGATAAAACACCTGGTTGGGCCATATTCCATGCTCCTTGTCCGTCTGATGTTGGTTGGTTCAGCAAATCCGATCCAATTGAGATGGTATTTAATAATGGAAAGTTTCATTGGCGCGGTTGTAATGGCATTGCTGTTTATGACCCTTTCAACAACCCTCGGGAGTGTGATATCATTCCGTTTCCACCAATGGATTCTATTGAACCCAAGTTCAAATATTATAGCTTTTCTTTAGAAGTTTGCCAAGGCCGCCTCAGATTGGTGACTTCGTGTGAAGAAACCCCGAGATTATTGATTTGGGAACTTGTCGATTATGCTACTAAGTCGTGGGTTAAAACAATTGATGTTGATTTTGCTGTTTATGGTGATTTCGATGATGGCAATACTCTGACCTATGGCGGTGCTGTTGGTGACAAAATTTACATGCCAGATTATCCTTCAACTATCATGCTCTTTGATGTGACAAATGCATCCCTGAAATATGTTAAAATAAATTCTATCCCCTCGGACAGTTATGTGAAGTCGATCAAACCATTCATGTCAACCCCATGGCCGACTCTTGTACCAATGCGCCATAGGAAATAAATTGGTTCAACTCACTTTGCTCACAAGTCGAATCCTTATGTATTTGACGAGGTATGTGGAGGTCTAGACCCGAGCTGCTGAGCAGCCTCGGTAATTGAACAAATATCAATGTCGAAGTAAACCAATGTAGATGTCGGAATCATTTAGTTTACAGGATATGTTTGGATTTTGTGCGTTATTGCAGTTTATGTATTTTCTTTGAATCTATTGACATGTTTTGAAGCTGCAAGCTGCTCCTCATTGCAGCCGCCGAATGAGATCAAACTCGGGGACTGCATTAGCTTAATAGCAGCAAGGTAATTTCTTGAAAGTTGGCAACAAGAGTGGAACGTGAACGTGAACGCAAACGCGCAAATCTGTTTAGCAAATTATATCCCTTACCAGTACTTCCCACAACAATGTCATTAGAAAAGGAGCTGCAGACTGCAAGAGAATGCAAACCCGCTTACGTACTAATTTATCTGAAATCTGCATTATGTTCTCAGTATTAAAGCAATATAAGTTACATAATAAGAAGAAAATTTCTATTATTTACCGGCCGATGTTTTACAATCTACAAAAATGAACACTTGGTTGTTTCTTGCCTCGTACAAAATCCTTTCTTCAGTTCTATTTGATCATACAACATAGTAAGAACTCGAGGCCGACATCTATTTACATTGTTCTTGAAATAATAAATGTTTGTTCTTTTGTGAAACGTAACTAATGGCTGCCTATGAAGCCTTTCTAAATGCAGCTTCAACATCACAAAAAAAAATGATGGCGGGCGGTTGCAGCGCGAGCATTTAAGAGAGGGGAAATTTAACCCTCGGGACTTCCCAGAATCCCTACCGTAGATATGGAATCTTGATTAATGCAAAGGTTATGTGACATACCATTGGTACAAAATTATGGCGTGTGACATGGTGAAGGGGCTTCCGGTAAGAGTCTCCAGGGCTTGACCCTACAAAGATCTGGAATGACGAGTCCTGCCTTTGTGTATCAACTTAATCGTCAAAAACACCAATCAAAACTGGTAATCTTTCTTAGCGTGTAGATCTACATGGGAGAAAGTATTCAGTTGAAGAAGTATGGTGATTCAAGGACTTCTTCTAAGTCGAAATTGCCTCTTTCGGGCAAAGGAGGGAAAGTCGATGCTGGATATGCTGTCTGAAAGCTTTCAAGAAGCTGCAAAATAATCCAGAATGAGACGCTATTAACAAGTACAAAAACAAAAACAAAAACAAAAACAAAGGAAAAGATATGATGGTTTTTAATCTTTTCAGTTTTCATCCCTGTTTTCTTTTTCATGATAAGCAACACTAATTCTTCATAACGGTTTCACGATTTCAGGCGAGTAATCCTTGTAATAATAGAGTAGTTATTATTTGATTTATGTTTTGGGCATGTATGGATAGGGTTCCAAGTTCAACGCGCCCGTCACAGATTATATTAATATAAGACTGTCCCCTAGGAAACTTCTGTGCAAAATGGACTTCTTGTGTTAGAGTCTCTTAACACATAGCATTCTCGTAAATCAACCAAGCCACAAATTTGTTTGAATGTAAAATCTGACAATTTGTAGCAAGTAAATCTCGAAAATTGAGAATTGCTTTTAATGACATATTGAAATATGAAAAGGTCCAAAGTAACAGAAATAGAGGGTTTGCTTACATCTTCTAATATGGGTGCGTTATAAAGCTCCACAAACTTTTCTCGGAGAATTTGGTTCATCTTATCCACATCGCAAGCATGTGTCCAAAACGAGTCGTGCACCCCTTCAAACATCAAAATTTTAGTATACAACTTTATATGGCTACTGTATATAGCAAAAGAGCTACAGAGGAAACAGGTTGGTTTCAATTCTTATTAGAAGTGAAAATACTGGAGAACATGAAGTTTAGATAGAAGTATAAAGCCTTGGTATTAATGTCGGTATAACCTTAGGTCATGAAATCGGTGGTTGCAGCTTAATATTGATCAGCAACAACATATACTATCACAATGCCTCAAAGGGTCCTGCACTCCTGCGTATGGCTCAGTACAGGGGTTCGGATGTATGCGGTCTGGTCTGCGTCATTGGGCCATAACATGGTCACAGTCATGGTTCCGCAAAGGAGGATCCCAGATATTTTGTAAGGGTTTTGAAGGATACCCCGATTGTATTTTGAGGTGCTATTAACCGCATTCATGCTGCAGCGACTGCTTTTCAAGATTATAACTACAATTTGAGGTACCAATTTCGGAAACCATGGTAACGAGAATCGTAGGACCCAATAAGTGGATGGCCGATAGATAATTTTGGGAACCACCCTCTCACACTAACAGAAGTGAGAGAGGGTTTGGAAAGTATTCTATGTAGGGACTGTAAAAGTTTCAATGATCCAAGAACGCAACATTTTACCAGCACAATGTATCTTCTCTTTAATTATACAAAAAAATATATCTTACTCTTTAATATATGCTCACGAAATTAAAGTCAAAACCAACGTCAGGCAAACAAACCTGCAAACTGTAAGCCTGCATCTCTGCATGCCACAGCCGTCATCATCATGTGAGTTCCATCAAGAGAGTGTACATAGTTCGGTGGAAATGCAGTCCGTTGTTTTTTAGCTTCAATCTGAGAATTAATTCAAATTTGTCAGTTGCTTCAGAGAGTAATTTGGGTAAGAGAAAATAACAAACAGCGCGAAAGTGTGAGCTCACCCCTTCACCTTCTTTCTGCAAAGCCAGAACCTGAAGAGATGTTTTTATCTGTAGACCACAATGAATTTAGTTAAATGACAAGCCAAATTCAGTCATCAAATGAACCTTTCCGGAAGCAAATTACGTTACAGCGTACTACCTACTTATTATGGTTATTCAAAAAAAGTTTTCCAAGTCCTAAACACCAGATGGCCTCTACATACTTTCTCTGAAGGTCACCTATACACTTAATTTTCTGAAAGTACCAACTCAGTATAAATATTTGGCAACAAAATGTCAGCTCCTTGATGCCAGGTCTTTCTAAATTGTATTCCCATTATTCATTTCATTTCCATTGTTTGATTAAAAATTAAAATACTCCTCACATATATCAAACAAACGTAAGGAAATGAAATGAATGGAGGGAATACTCCTTAACACATTAAAAATTACTATGATAGGCTTACACTTCCTGCTTGAAGCTTCCAAATGCATCCTCTAACATCAACAAACAGTCTATATCATTACAAAACCCTATCTAAAGTCTGCTATTAATTGCAAATTACACCCATTTTACATTGAACACTTCATTCTTGGAAATATGTCTCCTTTATTTTACGAATGAGTACGTTGCTAAAATAATTTTAATACATTTCCAATAGAGAAGCTTGTGAAGCTACAATGCTTCAGTTTCTTCAATGAGCCTTCAATTTTAAATTTTAAGACAGGAAGCTGCATTGTTATCTCAAAATATTGGAGTGGATGAGTATATAGATATTTACAGATGCTTAAAGGTTATACAAAAAAACGAACATATAGGTTAGTCACAGAAACTTACGAGATGTCGTTTACTTTTACAATACGGTTGTACAACTGGAAGACCTAGAGGCGTCGTCCAGCGAACTGGTTGATTTTCGGAAGCAATAACCTGTAGAAGGAGCGATGGTCAAGATTGAACCAGTCACAAGGCTAAATGCATTTGTCGCGTTATGTACCGGTCAGAAACTACCTTAGCACAATCACCAAGCCAATCCATTATACCACGTGCAGCTTGAAATAGCTGACCAAGAGCAGACATTGTTACCTAGGAAAAGGTTGAGAGGTGTGATGAGTATTTTACCGTTTTCAAGCATATTACGCAGATATTTGAAGATAATGGGATAAAGTAATTTCTGAAACATTTACGCGTCTTTAATTGTCAAGTAGCAGTACTTGACAATTGACACAATTCACTTGTGTCATACAAGAACAACATTAGCCATTTCTCCTCCCCTCGATTTCTCCAAACATAGGCGGGAGCCTTTGAGAAACAAGGGTGTTATGGTGTTGTATTAGATTCAAATGTCAGGATGATATAGAGAATACAAATTAGAACCAGCCATATAATTAACACTCACTATGTCATAGTGTTTTCCTATTTTTTCGTTTTCTAAATTTTTCCTTTACAATAATTTCGAGGTTAACGGCTTCAAATGACAATCGTGTTAGCCGACATCAAATCAATTTTGGGAATAAGGCTCTGTTCAGTCTGTTGTTGTTGTCATTGTTGTTTGACATCACATCACTGAAAAGCGCCGAAATTATATAAGCATGCCTCTGTTCACATTTCATTCTTTTACCCACACATAATCCTCGTGTGAGAATCCTCTGACATTAAATTTAAATTTCCACAATGTTTTGGAGGAGTTAATCCAGGTCAGGAAACCTACAAATAATCGGTTTTAACTTCATGGAGAAATGATTTTTGACTACTATATAACCTTACCTTTGCAGAATAGCAGGCCGCAGAGAATAGCAATCTGTCATCGGTGATAATACCCTTTTCCTCTAATCTTCTTTTGATTTGTTCCCTTGCCCCAACAAATGTAACACCATAAACAGATGTCATCACTGTCTGCTTAACCAGCTTCCTGTCCACCTGAGATTCAACCTCACATTTATCAGCGCATATCTACTTTAAAGCGGATATAACTGTTATCAGTCTGTCCATAATGGTGCACGCCAAAAAATAAATAAACTACTGGACAGCATCGAAGAGAGGATTAAATAAAATGAACCTGATCAACTAAGGCTTTAGCTAATATAGCATTTGGGTCTTCTTGAGGATCTTTCTTGCTATCCTTTTCCATTATTTCACGAACCCTGAAACACAATCTTGGAATGAATTCAGGAAGTAAAAATAGAAGGTAACCATACATGATAAAGAAGCAGAAACCAAGTCGAAACACTATCAGAAATATTAAAGAGAAGTCTAATAATCTCTCCGGAGTCCAGAGAAGCAACATGAACTCTGCTGATGGACAGCAGAAGAAGAACCTCATTTAACTCAGCAGTTAAGTCGATTTGTAGGTCTGACAGTTCACTTTTGGGCAGACGCGTTTTGCATAACAAAGTCAAGTGTCCGCGCAAGGTCCATAACTATCATGTTTAAAATATCTAAAACATGACAATTCTTAAACTTGGCAACTTTAGACACTGACAGTATCACCATCTTTACATATAATGATATATTAAAATAACGCAAGGGTCATATTATATAAATTAATATAATACTTATGAAAGTATGGCGATACTGAGTTTGATACCGCTAGTGGTGCAGACTCATTTTTCTTTTTAAAAGGATCCAAAAGAGTTACCTAACAGCAATCTCAGAATAAACATCAGCAGGTTTTTCTCCAGTCACCAAATTAACAGCAGCTGCTTCTTTCTGCATAAGCAACAAGTAGAGCATGGACACATTTCAATTAACCAGCATATATAACAGTTCAGTATTTCTTTTGTCACACGTAGCTGCTCACATTACTTCAACATCAAATAGAATAGTAAAATAAGCAAGCATCAAGATAAGCAGAAAACATACACTGTCTCTCCCCAAAGCAGCATAATGCTGTAGGCCATTGCATGAACCATCCTGAAGGAAAAAAAAAATGCAAAACAAGCAAGTATAAGACTCAACAGGTATCGAATTCGAAATTGTGAAATGTTGTCTACTCTGATGACATCATGTCCTTAGGGATAGATTGGCGGACGTAGAAACTTTCTGACAATCATTCTAAGGAGGTAACATGAGTACTTACTGTATTTTATAGTTAAGCAACAAAGTCCATTTGCTTGAAATGAACATGTGGGTTTATACATTGAAGATACTCAGTCATCATCAAAAAAGTGGACAATACTACCTCCATCCCAAATTAATTACCTTGATAGTCAACCGATGCCAACCTTGCCCATTAATTTGTCGAAACATATGTAGAGGACTAATGTAAAACTTGTCATTTTCAATCATCAAAACAGCAACTTTCACTTTTTCATTTTAAAAAATTTGTAACTATTTTATGTTGTGAGAAAATGTCGGCCGAAGTTCACAATATTTCACAAAAGTCACACGAGGACAATAAATAGGATGGAGGAATTTTGTATTAAAGGAAAATTACTAGAGGGGTTGAAGCAGACTGACACTCTAACTACCTATATTGCCAAACCTCCGAAGTTTGAAATTTGGACACTAAAGCTGAACATTACTTTTGTATACTTTTTGCTCTCCTATATCATAAATTAAGAGTTGATTTATTCAGATGAACAAAAACTTACCAAGCAATTTACATAGGAAAAGAAGTAGATATACATATAAAAAAAAATAAAAATAAAAATAAAAATAAAATAAAAAGCGGAGGAACTTTCTTACAAAATTCACACGTAACAAGTGCCAACACATATCAAAGAGAGAGCATCAGTAAAACAAAAGAATCAACAAGAACTTGGTGATAATTACTGAGACTTTCCCATAAGGTATTACCTGATGTATGGGAAGATGAGAGCGGAAAGTGTGTGGTGATGAACTCATTAAGGCTTCTGACAGATCTATGCATGCAGCTAAACATTGGAAAGGATCTTCTGCTGTCAACCACCATCGGTTACCATTGATAGGGTTTCTAGCTGAATCTAACACTTCAGCGAGACGGTTTTCCACAAAAGCTACACGTTCATCATATGAAAGCTTGTCAACGCCACCAGCATAAACATTCGCCAAGTGTATCTTCAGCCAACGTAATCCTGAGTGTCCTAAAGGCCGTCCTTCACCAAACTCAAGCACGCCTCGACAAAGATCAGAACTTAAATGATTCAAATGCGGGTGCATGGGATAAGCTCGACCACGGAAGTCCAGATTATGAGGGTAATAAAAGCCTTCCTCGTCTTTCATCTTTTGAGCAACCTGCCACAAAGTACCCCGAAAGAAGCAGTCTCAGCTAAAGATGAAAATAAAGTATGGGTCATATCTTTCCTCTTCCATGTGAAAAAGAAAAGAAAAAACACATTGAATATATCCCTTTTTAACCCAACGGCTGAAAATGTTTTCCTATGTATTCGTGGTTATGTTTAAAGTTTCAAATATTCATCAGAGGTTCATTATAGCTAAACCGTCTACTTCCATGAGATTGATAAACCTCATTTCTCTGAGTTAGATTAGTCTTTTGGACTCGCAAAGCTCAAATCAATATGTCGCAAACTAAAGATTCCTTCGTGAACCTCTTCAGATGTGCGAATGGATATTCTTTTTCCTAAACAATGGGATCAAGAAGCCTTAAAACAAACATAGAGAGGCTGTTTCTGGACCCGTAATCAAAAATATGTCATCCACACTGGCGACATTGCTACTATAGAATACAAACAGAATAGAGGTGTGTGAGCTGTTTTTCAATAATCCATCATATTCCAAAGCCGAAACCAGCGAGTCTTTAGCTCCATTGGAAAAGGGAACACACTATATGTTCCCAATGCTGTAAAAACTAAAAACTAAAAACAATGTACAATAAAAGTGAAAGCGAGCATACAGAAAGCTTAAGCTCAACATCACAACGTAAAGCGTGCCTCTCTCTATTAATCTTCTTCACTTTTCTCACACTCCACTTCCAAGCTTCAATTTCTGATGGATCTTCCGTGAGCGGCTTTTCAGGTAATGGAACCTTCAAAGGCAGACAAAATTCACATTTATAAACACTTCAGAAAATGTGAGGATGAAATCATACAAGAAAGGCATCAAGCACAAACTAAAGAGTTTATAAAACTAATAGCAACTAAAGGATAAAATAACATGCATAACCATATAAAAGTGTAGAAGCCCAAAAGTATGGTATATATTACTCCCTCCATCCTGGTCATTTGGTTAACTATTCCAAATCATGGGTGTCTCATTCATTTGTTTACCTTTCATTATTAGTCAAGCTTCTAATAGGTATTTTCATCTTCCCAATCCGTTATTGTCCGCTTGTCATTCAATAACAATAACCACAAATGGTTCCCTCCTCTCTCCTTGGTCTTTATGCCAAAAGTAAAGGTAAACAAATGACCGGGACGGAGGGAGTATCAATCTCAATCTTAGATTCGGAATCAGCCCCGGTGTCCCAAATTTTGCCCTTACACCATAGATGTGGTTTATACTACCTCAATTCTCAAAGTGCGATAACATTCATAACTTTTATATAGCAGCGGCGAACCTGCGTTGTGGCCTAGATCTTCTGTAGTTCTGTTACTCTAGCTTGGCTGCAAGTTTCAGACATGACACGGTGTCCGAGTGTTGGGTACGGTTATGTTCAGCAAAGTTTTCAATTTTTTTGGTCTAAATGAAGTGTCGAAGTATCGGACACTTCAAGTGTGGGACATGCGACACAGGATAGTGTCGGAGTAACATATCCCAGACGGATAATAGTGGAAAAAAATATAGGTTATTACATAAAAACAGTAATACTTACATCTTCGCAGTTAACAAGGCCAGCTATATTACCACCACTAGCCCATAGACCTTCCACCACACCAAGAACTTTTCTGTTGATCCTCCATTTCGTGGTTCCAAGAGTATTTAAGGCCTGCAAAGTACACTGTTAGACTGCTTGAGTAGTTAGTGTATAAAGTTCATAAGCCCGTTTCCTACAAGCGATTTCATGTTAACCCATAAATATACTAATGCATGTTATTCCATTGTTCCCACTGGAGACAGTGACTCCCGATTATATGGTGTTGGAATCTGATGAAGAATCGTGAATAGCAGAATAAAGAAAAACAATACACTAAACTGGCTGTATTTTTTTCATCGTGAAGCGCTAATCATTTCATACAATTTTCAACAGTATTTTTAATTTGAGGGAAAAAAAATGGCAAGGATGCATACACCCGAAGACCCCACATGTCCTTAACTTTGAAGTCGGCACCATATTATCTCTGAGGAATTAAGTATATTTCATTCAGTCTGTAGAAATTAAACTGTGTATATACTAACTCAATAAACAATAACTAAAGACAGTCTCAATAATGGTGTACTGGTTTGGAGCTCTGGATTTCATCAATTTACTCTGAGTTATGATTCAGGACTAGCCAAATCTGGTAAAACCAGTTTAGCTGACAAGAAGCAAACACGATATATTCTTTATCAGCAACCAACTTTGACTCATGAAGCTTTCAGGAAGAAGCAAACACGATATATTCTTTATCACCAACCAACTTAGATTCATGAAGCTTTCAGGATGAGATCACATGGCGAAAGCCAAGGGAAACACCACCACAGTGGTTTCCAAAAATTACAGAAAAACAAAAAAATTGGTCTGCGCCCTTTTAGTTCGTAGATAACTCAAAGTCAAGTTGGTTCACTTTTGTCTTGAGGACAGCTAATTTAAAAGTCATCAGCTTTCAGCACCAAAATCCAAGGTGCTTAATACAACTTTACCTCGAACACTTTCTGCATTTGCTGCGGAGGAGTTTTCCTCATAGCAGCCTGTTGCTTTTTGGAACCATGAGTTCGCATAACATAAGAAGGCAGGAACAAGTAGCCACCCTTGTCATACCTACAAAATAAGTAGATATGAGATGCCAACACTATTGGTCAAAGGCTCAAAGCTAGTATGGACAGTGCATGGACAATAGTTGGGGCGGGTCACTCCTCTTAGACAGCACTAAATTCGAATTGAAACGAAGTAGAGTGTGGTATGCATTGAGTTATTGATGTGATGGGCAACACATGCAACTGGTTAGAATTGTTGGCAATATTTCAGTCACAGATATATATACATCATTAATCTTCATTTTTCACATGCAAACCTTTGAGAAAAAAAAAAGAAGGATATGCCAGAAATAATTTAAGATACAGTAAAAAAACATGAAAGGGCATAATGATTTTACCCTTTCCAATTCCTCGGAGGTATTAACATAGGGATGTATGGTATAACCATGTACCTAGCCTGCTCATCAAGAGAATGTTCTTTAGCTTATGAAATTGTGCTAAGAAAAAATTGAGCTTATGAAATTGTGCTAAGAAAAAATTGAATTCCCAACAACTTTAAAGAGACCAGATAACATTGAGGAGAACACTTACACTACTATCAATCCCTTTCAGGACAAGCGGATCACATTCAATCACTCCATATCTTTTTACCACTTGCTGTCTTCAAGAAACAAAGCAGTCAGAGTGAGAACAACTAATAACAGAAAATTATCTCCAGGATATCAGCATTCTCAATAAGGCCCATACTATAACCATTTAAAAAAAAAAAAGGCACCCAACATAATATGCTTGTCCCCATTGTAGCAAGATTTATGTTTCCATTAAATTATTCAGTGATTCATTTGTCACAGAGGTAACTTGATGTGGGTCACTTCAAGAACATCTATTACTACCACGAGACAGAGTGAGAAGTGCAAATAAATGAAAAAGATGAGCCTCACCCTAGTTCATTGGTCAAAATTTTGAATCTGTGCTTGAATGCAGGTCGTACGTCAGGTGGACAGTCAGCGGATTGATTAGTTGGATGTTGGACATATGCGGTTTCTATTAGCAACTCTATCAAACGGCTGCCCAACTATAGCACCATAAAATTGAAGATGTGAGACACTGGGGGACTGTAGTAAATAAGATAGAAAAATTGTTTAAGATGTAACCAAAGAAAGAACCAGCTATCACCTTAGCTTGAGTGTCTTGACTCCATGACTTGCTATCTTCAGTCGACACCAGCTTTGCAGCGTCGAATAACCTTTTCCTCTTAACTAAGCTTTTGACACGATTTCGCTGAATTTCCTTCTCCTTTAATAATTCATCTGGGATATCACCTGCATTTTTTCGGATATTCTTGGTTTTCTCCAGAAAACTATGTATTTTTATCTGGCACAGGCAAAAAGAAAATCAGGGGGGGAAGAAAGCATGCCAGACTGAGATGTTTGTGATTATATGCCAAGACAAGTATACTGTACAATTCGGGCATCATAACAATAAAAATACCATCTATGGAAGAGAATAATCAATCAACCTTATGCTTCTCAGACATCTCTAAAAAATTAATAGAATCAGTTAGCAACGAGCCAACAATCTTCTACATAGTGTTCCTGTTACTGTAGTAACACCAAATACTGTTGCTGCAGTGACAACAAGCATTCTCTCTCTCTCTCTCTTAACAGATAGGCGACAATAGTATGATTTAAAAATACAGGATATAATAAAGGATTCATAAACCAGCGTAGATAGTTGATCGTGATCCACCATACATTAATTATTTATAATTCAATGATGAAAAGCACTACAATTCTGAAGGCTTCTTTGCAAATTCTAGTATTTGTTTTTCAAGGTCAAAGAGAGGCTTCATGTTCTAATTGTGTGGATAAACCAGATTTCTCTTCAGACATAATAAGCAAATAAGAAGTATAAAGGACACTAAGCTTGTCCAACTGTCTCAATCATTTGTTAACCTTTGATTAAATACCCCCTCACAATGTATATAAAAGGTAAACAAACGAATGAGACGGAGGGAGGATTCCATATTTTAAACAATAGAAAATGCGAGAACTGTAGAAGAAGTTTATGATAGGATTTCTGAAACCTCTACACTGCAGAGAGATAATTTTAAAATGGGATCTCAAATAATAAAGAACTGGAGCAAAGAGACGGAATACATACACCATAGATTTGTCTACCGGACAAATGACATGCTACACTCCATAAAAAGAATGATAACGACTAATGAGCACAACATTGCAATGACTACTGTTAGACAAGCACATTCTAGAAAAAACAATTCCAGGAACTGCATTGTCATCAGCAGTAGCCAAATACACCCCTACCCCCTGCTTACTTTTTAATGAACGGGCTTTTTGAATCATCCATCATGATTTATGAGAAACATTTTCCCCAATTCAACTACACACTTTTAAAAGCTAATGATATTGCAACTCAAATTTCAACCGCGATAAGTGACTACATGTACACACTAAAAAAACACAAAAAAGGTATCGTAGAACTGCAATCACTAAGGTGAGGCAAAAACTACTCGAGAATCAAATTCTATGAAATTATTCTAACATCACCACCATTTCACCAGTAGCTAAACACAATCTTGCACAAGCAGCCTAGACCAAGATGAACACAGTATAAAAGCATAACTACTTAATAGTACTCTCTCCGTCTCAGTCATTTGTTTACCTATTCCATTTTTGGGTTTCTCACTCAATTGTTTACCTTTCTATTTTAGTAATGCCTTTGATGGGCAATTTGATCCTGCACACTCAATTTGGTTCATTTGTCATCTAATAATTGGTCTCCTCCTCTTTCCTTGGTCTTTGTGCCAAAACCAAAGGTAATCAAATGACCAGGAGGGAGTAGATTCAAAGGAATCGCTTTCAGGACTATAATAATCATGCTAATAACTTCACCACCCCTTGATAACATGAATAATCACAAACAAACAAACAACAATGCACCTTAAAATTTAAGCTCAACTCGCAAACTGAATTGACAATATATAGATTATTATAGCAAAGTACCTCCTGTTCAATAGCAGAACCAATCTGAAGAGCAGCCTGAACAAGTCTAACACAACCGGTTTCGTTCCCAACCATCATCAAAGCCATCATTTTATGCATAACAATGACAGCCATTTTATCAGCAGGCAACATATCAACATAAAACCCATGTACAGCCTTCTGTTTCCTAGACCTCTGCAACTTCTGTTCCTTCTCAATTGCCTTCTTCAATGGCTCAAACCAACCCAAAAACAATGCCTTAACTTGTGGCAAATTAGGTGCTAATTTCTTCTCCCTCATTTCCCTCACAAACTCCCTATACTCTTCAACCATACTCTCCCAAGCTTCAGTCTCAGCTTTTATCTGTCTCCTCCTCAACAAATTATACTTTTCGCGCTCGATTTCCCTTAATTCCAACCTCAATTCAGCACTGCCATTAGCATTACTCTCAGAACACAGACCCTTCATGAAAAGAGTGTTTACCCATGGTGGGTCATGCATAAAAATCCTACCTTTTAACTTAACTTTCTCAGAATTAATCAAATGGGTGTCGGTTTTTTCGGCTAAATCTTCCTCAGGAGAGTCTAATACAACCTGGGATTGAAGAGAAGGTTGGAAAAAAGTGTTCTTTCTGCACAATTTTGGATTGACAGAAGGTAATGAGAGGGTAGAAGGGAAAGAAGAAGGTTCAGTGAATAGAGAGAAATGGGGTAAATGGGTAGTTTTGTGAAGGGTTTTAGAAGGTTTTCTCCATTGTTGATGGATTTGAAGTTGGGGAATTGCAGAGAAAGAAGCTGCAGTTGAAGAAGACATGGGAAATTGAAAACCCGGAGAAAGAGAGAGAAGAGAATGGTGGAAATGGAAGAAGAAGATAAAGTGTGGTTTGCCGCGTCTAGTTAAGGATAATCCAGGCAACTCGTACAACCAGGGTCTTCTCTGTAATTTGTCTTTTCATTCGGGACTTGGATGCAATTTTTCTCTTTGATATTTTGCTAGAGTGAATGTTAGAGGCTTAGAGCAAGTTCAATAGTGTAGTTTAGGGACTTGCTTGCAATTTTTATAAATTACAAGCTATTTGCTACACCATTGGAGTAGACCATATAAGCTTGCTTAGTTTAAGCAACTAGCTTCATTAAGTTAGTTGCTTAAATGGGCTCACAACCTAAAACAACCAATAGCAATTTAGTTAGGCATTATCTATAATTGTAGCAATTTATATTAGCTTGGAATTTATATTATCTATAATTGCTAGTTGCTAGTTAGACCATTGTATTAGTTTGCTAGCTCAAAATAATTGTAGCTTAAAATATGAAATGGCAAAGATAAGCTAGTTGCAAGACTTGCAACTAGCTTACCATTGTACTTGCTCTTAGAGCAATTGGCCAAATTGGGTGGAACGTGGAAGTGGAACAGAAATTCTTAGGCAGATCTAGAGGTGGCAATCGGGTCAGTCGGGTTCGGGTCGGGTCATGTCGGGTCAGCATACCCTTTCAGGTCGGGTCGGTTTCGGGTCATTATCGGGTCGGGTCACTTCGGGTCAAACAGTATGTCGGGTCGGGTCGGGTTTGGGTCGGGTCACTATTGGGTCTAGCGATTTTATTGCATTACTTCAATTTTTTACCATTAAAATAATTTTTTTAACCATTATTTGGTTTAATTACTTCATTATTAAGTGTAAGGTATCAAACTAAACATTAAATCACTTTCAATTTGATCAATTTTAAACTTAATAATTGCCAGATCATCATTTTAATCGGGTCGATATCGGGTCAGATCAATATCGGGTCGGGTTTGGGCCACTGATTATCGGGTCATGTCGGGTTTCGGGTCGCAATATTTTCGGGTCCAAACGGGTCGGGTTTGCTCGGGTCGGGTCAGACTTGCCAGCTCTAGGCAAACCACACATCCGATGTACCGCGTTATTACACTCGTTAAACGGATTAGACTGATTGAGTCTCGTGTTAAATCATACAGGTCCATTTGGATTATTGTGCACAATACAGAATAGAAAAAAAAAATTGACATGACCGGTTTTTAAGTCA